>CAJVPU010001865.1:0-11775 GCA_910591775.1 Dentiscutata heterogama | reverse complement strand
TGATGTTTCCTACTCCCTTACTTCCCATCTTATTATTCAAATTCTTATCAAAATTACTAGCCAACTTTATAATCATATATGGAAAAGATATTGTATAAACTTCTCTACTTGGAAAAAGGGCTGAAAGGAGAAAGCAGGATGAAAAGAGATTGTATGTATTAAGTAATTAGTTTCTTGACAGAGAAGATTATTGGTAATAGTCTTAGTAATAGAGAAATTAATAACTTGGATTAAAAAGTTGGGGCTAGAACATGTATACTAGTAAAATAATGAGTTAGAAAGATTACATTGAAAGCAAAGATGAGGTGAATTAGAGCTAAGTGATATAGAGTTAATATAGAATTGTATAGGTAGCATATTTAGTAACATTTTGATTTTAAAAGATTTAAAGTAATTAAGTTTAAAATTGGTAAAGTTATATGATCTTTGATAATTATTATTAAAGAATAGCCAAGTAGAGTTCTAATCAATAAGGTTAGAGAAGTGTGACCACTCTTGACAGCATCTTTGCAAGAACCACATTGCAATAATGAAATTTCTTTCAACCAAGAAACAATTTGACTAGGTTAAATACAATATATATTGATATTGCAATGTTTATTCAGTTCTAAACTAATTTATTTATCATATCGCTATATTAAACTAGTGAATCAATATTTTGTGAAAGTTACTATGCCCGAATCAAAAATATTTAGAACCGAAGCATTTTTATTCGCAGAGAAAGTTAAATTAATTTTAAAAATCAGCAAAAGTGGATATAATTTTTGCATGAAAGGTGCTAAGATAATAAATACGATACTGATTAAAAAGTAATGCGTTTAAATGTCAAAAGACAATTACATTTATACGGTTGACCCTCTCAAATCGGTATGCATGGTGGACAAGTTTTGCATCAGTTTTGAGAGGTTATCGGATCTGAAAACATAACAAACTATTAGGGTTATATAACGAGAACGAACTTGGTAGATTAACTTTTTATCAGATTTGGCAGGTTATCGGTTTTTACAGGATCGGTTTTGAGAGGGTCGACTGTATAATTTTATATGCTATCTTATTATGATTGTAATCAGTGTTGGGCAAATTAGTGGTCGACCAAAAATTTACTGGTCAAATTGGTCTGGTCAAATTGGTCAAATGGTCGAACTGGTCAGATTAGTCAAATCTATTATAAATATAATATATATATATATTATATAATAAAATTATACTATTTGACCAATTTGACCAGCACAGATCCTTTGACCAGACTGGTCAAATTGGTCAAATTGGTCCGGTCCAATGGTCAAACCGGTCTGGTCAAGCCAACACTGGATTGTAATATTTTTCAAATTTGGGTCCTTATATGTAATTATTTTCACTTGGGCCCTTATTTGTAATTATTTTCATTTTTTCGGGCCCTTATATGTAAATTCCCCTAAAATTAAATATATATTTTTAATTAAATTTTTTTTAAAAAAACTGTTTTTTGATAATTTTAAAAAATATTACCAGTAAGCTTAGTTTCTCAATTTTAAAAAACAATTTAATAGTTTAATTATTGTTTTTTGGTATTAATTAGTAATTGGCAAATTTTTAAACTTGTATCGAAAGTAAAAAAATTTCGAAAAATTTTTAAAGCATAAATTTTTTATTAAAATTTAAAATTTTTGTTTAATTAAAATTAAATGCTTATAAAAGTTTGTCTGTTCAACAGAAAAAAATCAATATTATTCAAAGATATATTCATTATATAAATTTCTTCGTTTACCACTCAAAAAATTATCATAAGCAGTTTGTATAACGCCAATCCAAGATTTTCGATGAATCTTAACATCCCATTGATTATGCCAATGGTAAGTAAAAATACCACGAAAGAAGTTTTCTATCTTTCGAATATCCAAAGGTGATCCATCAAATTTTGAATGATCAATTCCAGGAATTTCGTCAGGGATTATATTAGGATCGAATGCATCAGTAAGTTTACGAAGGTTTGGAGATAATACGGATGACGATTGTTTAGAATCCTGTTTTAACCATAAAGGATCAAATAATCCAGGTGGAAGCATATAAATCAATTTATTTGTTTCTTGAAGAATAAAATTTTCATGTGTAGACAAGTATTTACTAATGTTAAAAGGATGAAAGCTCATATTATTTTTTATAGCACCACGAATCACCATTTCAGAAGATGAACTCTCTTTCCAAAGACGTAGAACTGCAGTATTATATTCGTTTAAATAACTCCAACGATAAGAGAATTCAAAGTTTGCATAGTATAAAGGACGCATGTCACGAACAAGGAGAACGTCAGCGTCGATATATATACCACCATAATTATGAAGAACCACAAAACGGACCAGGTCACTGAGTTTGACTGATCTAGTTGAATAATAATGTTTCTGCCACCCAGCATATACATCACTAGATGAAAATTGTTCCGAAGCGTTCCAAATTTTAAATTCAATGTTCGTTGGGGAATATTTAAGTAAAGGACGAATTTGTTCGTTGTCATTGAAATTGGTATCATTTATATCATCAAGCCAGACATAGAGCGTCGAACATTCAAGTGGTTGACTATAAAGAAAAGATTTCATCATCAAAACGAGTTTATCAGTAATTTGACCCTTCCAGAAGACATGGAAGAGCATTGGTGAATGATCACGATCACAGGGAGGAGGAGGTGAGACACCAGCAGTGGTGGGAAATGAAATCATATAATCGTCTTCGTTTTCATCAAGATACTTTAGACAGTTTTCAATCATAATGTTTTTTATATCACCACAGTTCTTCTCTATACGAACAACGCTAACGACATACCCTTGTTTTGGACGCTTACGACCGTTTAACAAGAGTGGGGGCGTGGCTATCGATTCATTATCAGAAATCTTGTCATCGGTATTTTCAACGTTAATATTCAAATAAATATAAGTGAAATAAAATAAACAGATTATAAGGATTATTATGAATACGAGTTTTTTAGTAACTTTAACCGATAATATTGACATTTCATAAGAAAGCTTAAAAGTTAAAAGTTCGTTTGATTTTCGTACTATGTGAATATCCAAAGCTGCAGAAGTTGCAACTTTTGGGGACCGGTAATTACATACAGTATATATATAGTAAATAATGGAATATATTGTGACCACGTACTGACGTAGAGATGGGCATCATGCACCTACGTATCACTTTGATTCACTGATCCATCCATAAACATTTGTTTATTAGATATCCTAAATTTAATAGATAATTTGTAAAAATAGATTAATGAATGGATGACCGAGTAATTTGATAGATTTCGGATTTACTTGACAATTATGATGAGCAATATAAATTGGAGAAATTTTATTTTTATTCGGGTGAAATAGAATTTCTTTAATTTATATTGTTGATTACCTTAGTAGATATCCGGTTTAATGAAATGAATCTCCGGATATAACATGTCGGATAAATGGATGGCGGATTGGAGCTTTAAGGAACCCTCACATATTATCTCTTCGTCTGTAGACTATGTGCAGGCAAATTTGCCTGCAAAAAGTTATATAATATTTTCTAAAAATAAATTTTTAAAAATTTACCAAAATTTTTATAAAATATATTCTTTTAGACTTGATTTTTATTTTTAAAATATAAATTCTAAAAATTAATTATACTTTAAATAAAGTATACTACTTTAAAATTCATTAATTTATACAAAATATAACGAAATAGACCTATTTTTTAAATTATTTATTTATTATTATGCCAACTGAAGAAATACAAGGTCCAAGCAGTGCACATCTTAAACAATTGTAATGGAAACCAAAGTAGAAGGGCACACATCTATTTCAAAACAGAAGATGATCTTGTACAAGCTCAAAAACACAACCTGTTCTACTTTAACACCAAACTAGAATAGCAAACTACGCTTAGAGATATTAGTACAAACAAAATTTTAAACAACCCATTACATGCAAAAGCCTTACTACAGACAGCAACAAGAGAAAACAGCCTATCTATGAATTAGAACTTACAACAAGACAGCTCAGACAAAAAACTGGAGAATACGAATGCCACTACCAAAACAAACAGGTTCTTTAATAACAATGAAAAGATGGAAAGGAATGAAAATAGACAAAAAGAGAACCCAAAAACTGATATACAAAGAAACAAGAAACCTTTAGCTAAAGATACAAGAAACAGTATGCAAAACAAAAACAAGACATCAAACAAAGAAAACTCTAATCAGATGGCACTACTTCAAAAAATCTTAGAAAGACTTGATATTCTTGAAGAAAAGCAAACTCAGTTTGCTGATCACTTCTAAAAGGCACCTCAGGCATTTTAACAAACAGGAATAAGCACCACACAATATCCTCAAAAGAAAAAAGGGGCTTATTCTAAAAAAGAGGATACAACAAAACCAAACAAAACAAAGAATACAATGTTAACTAATGAAAATAGACAAATTCAAAATACACAAAACAGTACAGAACAAGAAGATATAGCCAACACTCATCAACTACAAGAGGAGTTAAACCAAATAAATCTAAACTTTCTCAAAATAGAGTTTCACAATATAAATGGAATCAAAAACAATATTTCTAAACTTCAAGAGCTAATATATACAGGTCTCCGGAAAAATCTAGACATCATAGGTATATTAGAAACTAATATTAGCAACAGAGAACTACAACTCAACAGAGTCAACTTAAAAGATTATCAAATATACACAACAAAAAAGCAAATTGAAAAGCAAAAAGGATCAGGAGTAGCACTTTTAATTAAAAAAGAGTGGAACAGGCATCTAATAGAACTAACCACTCCAGACACTTACTCACTTAGAGCCAAATTTGCTTTCAAAGGCTTTATACTTATACTGTGGGTAGTCTACGCTCCACCCAATGACAAGGAAGCACACCTAAAAATACAGCAAAGAATTGCATTAGACGCTATTAAAAAAAATATAAAAACCAAAATGATAATAGGAGGCGATCTCAAATTTGGATTTTTTTATTAATTGAAAAAAAAATTGACTGCATTAAAACCTTTAATTAGCTTGTAGATTTATTAGCATATTTATATTTGTGGTCGATAAGGCATTTGAAGCTTCAAATAAGCCGACATTCTGAGTAACTGAGTCAGTAGTACTCCGCAAAATCAAATCAAAATTTGAATTTGTATCAAATATTTGATACAAATTCAAATTTTGATTTGATTTTGCGGAGCATTATTATCTGAGTTTGAAGTTATAGACGTCTTATTACTAACTCGTTCGATAATTTTTTTTTTTTTTTAAAAAAAACCTAATTACTATCCAATTACAATTTTAAAAAGTAAAGATAATTATGCTGTAATTCTATTCCGCTAATATTAAAAAACAATCTATTTATGTCATAGTAATCCACTTAATTACTGTATAATTTTAAAAGCTTAGGACCAATTTTCATTAAATGAAATAAAACACCTAAATTCGAACACTTTCATACTTTATTAAATATAACCTGTGCTAGTTAATTATCTTAAAAGTAAATATTTTGTAAACACATGCGATGACAAGTTAAAAAAACATGGTTTTTATATAAGATCGGTTAGTTGTTTTATTTTTATTTAATGAGCTAAAAAAGTGATTTTACTTTATAATTGAATGGGGCTATTATGATATAAGTAGATTTGTTTTTAAGATTAATGAAATAAATTCAAAATATAATTAGGATCACAACATAACTATCTTCACATTTTAGAATTGTATTTGAATGGACTATTAAATATTAGATTTTAAAAAAATTTATTGGACCGATAAATATTAAATTTTAGCTTTTAGGCTTCATTTTTTTAAAATCCTTATTAGAGCTTTTAAATATTAAAACTTTGCTAGACTTTATATTTATTAGTTTACTAATATCGTACCCTAGTAACTTATTAGAGAATATTTTAATTCATAGACGATTGCAGGTTTTGGGCCGCAAAGCAAATAAATGATATGATTATAACTTCAAATTTAATTGCTCATGAAAATGCCTCATCGACAACCAATAAAATTTAGTTAATTAAAAAGTTTAAAAAATAGTAAACCTTTAAATTTGAATTAGACATCAAAAACGCAACTTTTGCATATATTATATGATCGTCAATTCTACAAGTTGATCGACAATTTTAAGTATAGAATTGTATACAATTCTATGGAACTGTGAAAATTACATCAATTTGCATGTAGAATAGGATTACTGCATTACGTCAATTTACATGCATCGCTAAGATTGAAGGACCAAGTTTCTATGCAAATGATCGTTTTTGATGTTTTTTAATAAAACCATCAAAAAACATAACTTTGTGTCCTTTATCGATCATTATTGCATGATATAATACAAAAATTTTAAAGTTACGTCTTTGATGTTTTATTAAAAATATCAAACCCGACAATTTTGCATGAAAACTGAGTCCTCTACTATGAGTAAAAATAAATAAATAAAAAGATGTTGTTACTTTAAAGTATACACTAATATGAACCTAACAGATATAATTTTATTTACTTGTTCAAGAGTTATTATGATCTAAATTTTATATATGTTTTTACTATTTACTGATTTTATGCTACCACTACGCCACCGCTAATTATAAAAAAATTTGATTAATGATTTTCACTATATGATCTGCGCTAAGTTTATAATTGTCTAGAGTGAAGCCAGACTTATATTTCTACGCCTTTGATGACCAAAATTACGTTTTTGATAATTTATAGTAAAAATATTAAAAACGTAGTTTTGGTATTTTCTGGATGTAACGTCCCTGAAAAATTTGATTTACGATATACGTATGTACATAACAAGACTTTTCAAGGGCTGAAGCGAGCTCCAGACTTATACCGGTTTCCGGATCCTAGTTAGATATGCATTAGACACCCCAGCAAGCCATGCTGACCGTTTGATCGCTAATATTCTGTTACAATTAGAGATGAGCAATGTTGCATAGCGCTTAATTGTCACATTATTAATATTATGAAAATTGTATTGGACGTCAACGGTTGTCTAAGTTATCTCTTAATACGTTAAGCAGGCAAATTTGCTTGCAAAATTCAATTTTAATGTAATTGCCAAAAAATGAGGCGGGAGAGGTCCCCCTAAGAGATACTTCATTTAATTTGGCTAGACTTGAGTAACATATTGGCAAAATGCCGATTGTATAAATTATGTCATGAATGATCTGCACTAACCAGAAAATGTGCTAATCAGGTTTTGCTGCGCCACATATTCATTGATCAAAATCCAAAAATTGGTTAATAAAGTTTAGCGACTTTTATTTTGGATATTAATTGCTCACACTTATTCTCACGCTAAAAAATTGGCTTATTCCATAAGTTATTTTTTTAAAAGAATGACTTCCACAACAGGGATTTTTTTTTTTTAAAAAAAAAAACTTCCAATTTGTTTTTTTTTTTTTTTTTTTACCTGCAAATAATTTGCAATCGTTTAAAGAATGCAACTTTAAATTTTGTGTTAGAGATATTTTTATCACAAACACAACTTCATAATTCAAAATAAATAAAATAACTTTAGCCAAATCGTTTAATATTTAAAATTAGAAGGATAGTATTTTTGGCATTAAAATTAGAGAATAGTATTTCTGGTATTTTTTTTAAATAAAAAATAAAAAAGGTAAACCTATTAACTAATTATTAGTTGTTAGTTTAAATTTTGATTCAAGTTTAAGAAATTTTTGTTAATTAGTTTATGATGATGCAAGAAAATGAAGAATTACCCGCTGAGTTGGTAGACCTTTATGAGGTTTCATTTATTTCACAAACGCTTGAAGAACTTTTAGCTGAAGAGATGCTTGAAGACAATGATTATGATAGCGATGGTGATAATACAGAATTGAGTAATGATACAAGTGTTTTTAATGAAGAACAAATCGAATCAAATATTATAGCATTACTACAAAACAAAGAAAAAACTAGAGGAGGAAAAAAAGGTCATAGAAGTAAAAATAGAGAAAATAATGCAGGTTCAGAAAGAAAAGCTAAAGTAATTACACAATTACCTGTTCCTCCAGATTTTAATAATTTAGAACATAGTGTGCTATTTCATTCAAGTTTTGTTAGATTGCCATTAGCATTACCTGACAATAATATTAATCCGTATGGACTAATTAGATTATTTTTTTCACAATCTATTCTTATTAAAATTTTAACAAACACTAATGAATATGCAAAGTCAAAAAATGCTGGCATAGATGGACAAGTTTGGTTACTTTTAACATTAGAAGAATTGAAAATTTGGTTAGGAATTGTTATATACATGGGTTTAATTAAGTTGCCACAAATAACAGATTATTGGTCAGTTGATCCTAAATATCCTCGGCATGATATTATTCAAACAATGTCAATGATACGTTTTCAACAAATAAAACGGTACTTACATATTTCAGATATTAATTCTGAAAAACTTCATTGGTTTGATAAGGTTGAACCTCTTATGTCACATATTCGAAATATTAGCAAACAAATGTATATACCAGGTTCAAATATAGCAATTGATGAAATGATAGTACAATTTTCAGGGCATAGTAAACATATATTTAGAATGAAAAATAAACCTATATCTGAAGGTTACAAGATTATATCATTATGTGAAAAAGGCTATACTTATACATTCGTACTGGAATCATGTGTTGAAAATAATAATGAAATTCTAAGTATTTCTGGTCTTAACAAAACAGGATTTCTAGTTTCACATCTTGTTATGCAATTATCTAATAGTCAGGCATATAATATTTATATGGACAATTATTTTGCAAGTGTGCCTCTTTTTAATTATTTATGAATAAAAGGTTATAGTGCTTGTGGCACAGTACGAACAAATTCTGCAATGTTTCCTAAAGAATTAAAAGTTGAAAAATCTATATGTTTGAATTGGGATACTTTAGCTAGAGTAGTAGTAAATAATGTTTTGGTAATTTTTTGGATGGATAATGGTCCTGTCCATATGTTCTCAACAATTCATGGTATTAAAAGTAATGAGTGGAAAGTTTTAAGTTCAAGACAACGGCCACGAGAAACAAGCTCAAATGCAAACAATGTACGAAAAGTTTTTGGTGATGAAATTCGAAAAGAAATTTTAATTCCAAAAGCTATTTATGACTATAATCATTTTATGAATGGAGTTGATATTGCTGACCAATATTGATCTTATTACAATTGTCAGCTTACTGCTTCACGTACTTGGATGCCATTACTATTTTGGCTAATAGATACAGCCATAGTAAATTCATACATTATCTATCGGAAAAATGGTAAATTATTTACCAAGCTTTAACATTAGTATTATTTTATATATTAATTAATAAGCTTTATTTCTTTTAGATAGAGTTCTTAAACATCGACAATTTAGGTTGCAACTAGCATGGGATTTTATTGACGATGCATTAAATAATGATAAAAAAATAAATAAGCAATGTTTAAATAAAAGCTCAACCTTAATTGTGGGTAAAAATTTTAAACTTCCCGTTATTCGTCTTTCTGGTGTAGATCATTATCCAGAATGGAGAATGGACCGTGTAGCATGTGTTTGGTGCAGATGGGAAGCAAAAAATAGTAGTAATAACCAAAATGTTAAAATAAATAAAAAAAAATCCGCCGCAAAGCCAGATTTGGTGTAGCAAATGTGATGTTGCGACATATCCCGTCCTTTATGCTTTAAAAAATATCATACATATATTGAAAAATAAGTCAATATTTTATATAGTATTGGTGAACAATAATAGGGGCTAATATTTGTATTTTACATTTATTATTTGTATCTTGCATTTGATAGTCGTATGTATGTACATGCGCATATATATATATATAGGTTTAAATAAAATTTTTTAAAGTTATTTCGAATATATTATATTAAATATAACTTAAAGTAAAAATTTCAATAATAATATAGGGGATCGCATATAATAAAAATAAATAAATAATTTAAAAAATAGGTCTATTTCGTTATATTTTGTATAAATTAATGAATTTTAAAGTAGTATACTTTATTTAAAGTATAATTAATTTTTAGAATTTATATTTTAAAAATTAAAATCAAGTCTAAAAGAATATATTTTATAAAAATTTTGGTAAATTTTTAAAAATTTATTTTTAAAAAATATTATATAACTTTTTGCAGACAAATTTGCCTGCACATAGTCTACAGATAAAGAGATAATGCAGAATAAGAATAGTTAGTTGACTTGTATTGAATTATTATAATGCCAAGTCATTTATATCATATATACTGCTCGTGTCAAATTGTTATGCACTGAATTATAGAACACAAAATAAATTGTAATCTCTAATAAAAAGACCATTTTTAAAACGAAATTCTGTTTTGATTTTGTTTGTTTTTTAAAACATCTTAATATTATTTCATAACAATAACAAAAGCTTATTTGTATTATTATTATGTTAGCACAAAATACTTCCATCATTTTATCAAAGATCTTTAAAAGAAATTTACATAAAAAAAGAACTACATACTATAAAAAAACTAAAATCAAAAACCCTAATTTAATCATTAGAGAGAATGATTCCATATTTAATTCTAGTACTAACCAAATCAAAAAAAGAACAAACTTACTTTATAATTCTCTAAAAGTATGTAATTATTTTCTCTGAATTATCTTTTATATTTCTCAAGAGAGTAATCACCAAATTATTATTGTCTTGTAATGAGGAGAGGAAGATCACTTAGGCTTCCTGTAGTTTAGACTACTAAGTTACCAGATAAGAAATAATTTGTATGTATCTACCTTATAATTTTAAAATATTTTTATAAAAGTACATATATTTGACGGATACGTGTTATTTCACCGACAATCATTTCACAGACAACTTAGTTCACCGACAATCAATTCACAGACAAGTTCATTTCACTGACAATTATTTCACTAACAGCTCATTTCACTGACAAGTATTTTTTATAAATTATATTAACCTTAGCTCTAATTCTAACCTGATACTAACAACAATAACCAGAATTATTTTGTTGGCGAAATGTTGTCGGTGAAATAATTGTCAGTGAAATGAACTTGTCGGTTAATTAATTGTCAGTGAACTAAGCTGTCAGTAAAGTGATTGTTGGCGAAATGCGCACCACCCGTTATATACATAGTATTTAAAATTAGATCGATTGCTAAATTTGTATATATCGTGTATAAGAAAAAAAATTCAGAAATTATATTTATTATAGGTAAATATGTTAAATTGAATCAGCTAATACAATAACACTATTGAGGAGAAATAATGAAAAAGTATTCTAAGTCAGTTGTTAACTTGCTATATAAGTTGTATAAAGCATGTAAGTTTAATACTTTTGGTTATTATACCTTCATATATATATCAATATCATTAACCAATCAAACAAATTTTTTAATTACATGATTCTGGAATTATTAAAATAACACATATTTTTGATTCTTTTGTATTCAATATTGTTCACTATTTAAATACTGGTTTTGCATTTCAAACTATAGTAATGTTAACAATGAATACTAAGATTGGATTCTGAAAAAGGAATATTAAATTGAAAGACCAAAGCAAAGAAGTATGTTTTTATTAATAATCAGACCTTTAGGTTGCTACATTGTGATGCCATATAATAGCTCTCGCTGGTTCGACTATTTGAGTTATTTGGTAAGGACTGTTCATTCTACACACACAAATGAATAGTTTAGTAGTTACTATTGTTACAGTAGGGAGGCCTTCTTGAACTCACTACTATAACAACGACACGGCTACAGGGATCCTTTACAGGTTTATAGCGGTGTCCAAGAGGGAAGTGTAATTCCTTG
>CAJVPU010001864.1:0-11776 GCA_910591775.1 Dentiscutata heterogama | reverse complement strand
ATTGTCTTTAGGTTTGTTTGTAGAAAAGAGATACTAGCATCAGTTTGGTTAGATATAAATGTGGATTTGGATGGATTAACCTGGATGTTTGCCATATTGTAGAAGAATGATGCAGTTAGTATGATTCTTTTTAGATCTTCTTTGGTTTGAGCGATCCAGACAGTGTCATCCATATAAGTAAGAACTAATATGGAGCAGCATAGCCTCTTAGTAGAGGGTGAGGTTAAGCTTGTTTACCATGCAGTATACATTGCATATTCTGGTAATTGTGTGGAGATTTTTGTAATTAGTAAGTCATAGAAGATTCTCCAGAATAGTGGGGTGATGGTTTCTCCCTGGTCAATACTATTTTTAACAATATAGAGGTTTGTAAGGCCTAGATTGGTTATAACTCTGTTGGAGTGGTCAGAGAGGAGGTTGGTAAGGATATTGATAAGGGGTTCAGGCATGTCTATTCTGTGTAATGACTTTCTAAAAAGGCTGAAGTTGACAGAGTCATAAGCCTTGCTTATGTCTTGTGATAGTATCTATAGCTAGTTGGAGTTGCATGCTATATCTTTTATAATATTGTTGAGAGTGTGGATTGGGATTGAGGTGAAGTTACCTGGAAGTATAACATAGTTAAATAAAAATAAGATTGAGTGATTGGATAGAATATTGTTTAGCCAATTGGTGAGGAGTATCTATAGCTGGTTGGAGTTGTATGCTGCATCTTCTATAATATTGTTGAGAGTGTGGATTGGGATTGAGGTGAAGTTACCTGGAAGTATAACATAGTTGAATAGAAATAAGATTGAGTGATTGGATAGAATATTGTTTAGCTAATTGGGGAGGAGTTTAGTGTATAACTTTTTAATATGTTCAATGAAGCTGATAGATTTCGTGTTAGCTAGGTTTCTATCAAAAATGAGTTTTTTGAAAATGGGGTATATCATGCCCTCTTTCCACTATTTGGAGACTGTTTGGGTAGTAAGGTATCTATTAAGGAGTGCCATTGTGGCTTGTAGGAAGGTTGGGCCTATATGTTTAAGCATCTTATGGCTTATTCCAGAGAGCCCACAGGCTTTGTTGTTAGGTAGTTGGCTAAAAGTGGAAAGAACCTCTTCCTGAATTATAGTAGAGAGTGCTTCCTGATACCAGTCATATTGAATGTGAGATTGAGGGTTGTATTCTATTTGCCATTCAGTGTTAAATAAGGTCTTATCAATTGGGCAGTTTGCCGTTCAGTCATTGAAGTGTTGCTAGATATATGTTTTGATTGTAGTGGGGTCTGTAATAATATCTTGGTTTAGTTTGATATTGTCAAACTTAATAGGGTCTCTGTGCCAGTTCAGAATGCTGTTAAGCATAGAGGTTGGATTAGTTTGAAGCTTGGCACATCTTTTGAAGATTGTCTTTGTGATTTGGTGGTGTGTTTGTTATATGTTTTCTAGATTGTGTGAGTGGTACAGCTTCTTTTATTCAGTATTGGCTTTGGTTATCTAGTCAGTGTTGGTTGTGAGAGGAGGTATTTCTAGATTGTGTAGTCTGTTGAGGTCTGCTATTGAACTGTTTAGGTGAACTAGGGTCTGTTGGTTGGTTTTGGTTTGGTGGTTTACAATCCTAATTATATTTCTGAGCTTCTTGAGGCTGTGGTGGAGCTGGGTAGCTTTTGAAGAGAAAGTGTGATAGAAGTTACGAACTGTGAACTTTTTATTGGGAATATGCTAGAGTGCTGCTATAATAAGGCTAGTCTGGATTTTGTGTCATATAGTTTTCAGAGACTCTAATATTGTAGGTGTGAGGGGTGTGTTGTGATGCTACAGATTTGTATTAACTTGGTTTGTAAAATCATCTCACTTTTCTGAGTTCATTGCCTTGTATTTGAAGACTCTTCTTCAAGTACAGGTTTTGTGTCTTTGCTGTCCGGTAGTTGCATAGAGGAAGAGCCAGCGTGAGATTAAAATTTTGTAATCACTTTAAGTACTGATATTGGGATCATCTATATCATATTCTATGAGATATTGCAGTATTGGTTGGTATACCCAGATGAAGTCAATTTTACTGCTTGGCTCTGTACCATGTATGTGTGAACTTGTGAGAGTTATAGCTAGGTTATACATATTATTAAAAACAAGAAATTAAAGAAGTTTGTATTTAAATAACTGGAAATGGATATTGTTGGTAGATGTATTAAAGTCTTCTAGAGTTATTGGATGGATGTAAAGTGCTTTGGCCTGTTGTAGCCACTGAATTATAGTATTCTGTGTTTGTAGTCAGAGGTGTGCCTCGTTGCTAGAGAGATAGAGAGAGATAATTCAGAACTTAAAATTGTGTTTGAAGAAGAGGTTGATGGCTATGGCATATTCAGGTATTGTGCTAATATTATGAATATGTGAGATAAGTGTATTACAGACCATAATTGCTGTTCCAGCCTTTAAGCTATCTGTACATGACCAGAAGTAGGTGAAGTATTGGGTTTTTAGGTGCTTTTGGGGCATTGTTTTGCTAGACAGTTTGGTTTCTGAAATGCAGATTATGTCTAAGGCTTGTTGTAGACAGTAGTGTTTCCATGTTTCTTTTTTGGTATTTGTATTGAGGCCTTGTACATTGTGTGTACAGATTGAGAGAGTTAGTAGGTATAGGGTAGGTGTAAGTTGGGAGATATTGGAATGGGAGGTATTTAGGTTTAGTGTATCATATGTAGGAAGGTTAGAGGAAGAAAAATTAGTGTGGTGTGTTGCATTATAAATTTAAAGTGTGTCCATTTGGTCGAACTGACCAATGAGGATGTTGGTAGCTATAGTGGAGGTTATTGTAGCTGTAGCCTTTGTGGGTTCAGTGATGGGTAGTTCTGTCATGATCATGGTAGTGTCCATATCTGGAATAGGTATAAGTATTGGAGATGCCTCTTCTAAAGCCAGAGTATTACTTGCAAGTGAAATTATAGTATTGGGAGTATTAGGGTGCTCTGTAGATATATTGTCAAATATGCTCCACTTGGGTGGAGGAAGAGGTGGGAGTTTTAATAAGAAGTCAGGGATTGATTTGATAGTGTAGTGCTGTCTGAGTACTTTCATTGTAGGTATGATGTCAGGTTGATTCTGGATTAGTAGAGAGATGATGACTTCATGTTTGGTGAGATCCTTAATGATTTCCTCGATATTGCTAGAGATGTTAGGAAGGTTTGGATTGGTAGTTAATTCAGTAGTACTTTGTGGCTGGGCATTTTCGATTTGGATCCAGCTAGTAGGAAGCTGGGTGAAGTAGTAGTGGCTACATAGTAATTTGGCAGTGGCTGAAAGCTGTTGTGGTATAGTGATAGCAGAGAGATATTGAAGCTTTCAAAGACTTTCTCGGCCGTGGAGAGAGGAGGCTTGTTGGTGGAATTCGCTTGCATAATTTTGGGTAGAAGAGGATACTGGATTCAGTAGTGTGTAGAAGCTTGCTTGATAAATTCTTTTGCTTCTGTGTCATTCATAATAGAAAAAGTGAATTTCGTAGTGGTTTTGATTTTGCTGATGTTTTTGGGCAATAGGGGTTTAATGACAAAGAAATCATTTGTAGGAGTTTGAAGATATAGTATTCTCTAAGCATAGTGATGACATCTTTAAGAGGAATCATAGAGGTAGCTAGGTTGAATGTGAAGTATTTTTGAACTACGGGGTTGAGTTCTTGGTAAGTTGAAGGGAGGGGCTTTTTGAGGAGTGGGAGTTTGAAGTAGGTATTGGGGATTTTGGTTACTGTGTAGTAGTTTGCTAGTTTTCTTTTATATGCTGCTAGGTGCTAAAGAGAGGATTGATGTAAGATCAGGAATAGCTGGCAAAGGCTAGTGGAGAGAGTACTGTAGTGTGAAGGTAGGGAAGGAAGTTTAGCAAAGTAGGTTGCTGGTAACTCTAAAAATTTGAAGATTCTTCTCAGAGCATTGACTATTGCTCTTGTGTGTGACCATTGTGTAATTGAAAGCTTAAACAGGATAATGTTTTAGATTTTTGTGGGAATTTGGTCAGGCATGTCTGGAAGTGGCATTAGTTTGCTTTCTAATATATTATTGATTTGGGTTTTAATTTCTTTGAGGGTCTGTTCATCTGGGTTTTTGATTTGTAGAAAGCCTCTAGTATACTAAATTACTCTGTATATTTGCCTTGGTGTGATGCTTGCGAAGTTGAGGTTAGAGATGTATTGTGAGATGAGCATCCTCTTGAGCATTGTGTGGATAGTGTTGCGGGTTGTAGTGTTGGTAAGTGTAATTTCATTATCTTTTTTATATACTGTAAGGGCTTTGTCAAAGAGGTTGATATATTCTTTTTGATGTGTGGGTATGATTTTGGGGTTGTGGGTAAATGTTGTAAAGAATCTGGTGTCAAGGTATACAAATTTTAGAAAGATTGCTTCTGGCAATTTAAATTGAGTAGGTATAGTAGTTAGCTTGTAGTAGATGAGTTTGTATATGCTTTCTGGGATAGTAAGTGCAGTTGCAATAGCATTGTATATCCAGATCTCTGTATTAAAGGGGGTATTGAGGGGTGTAGAAATTCTGCTATATACGATTGTGGCCAGTAATTTGAGGTTGGATTTGGTAATTTGGCTGTATGATAATTTGGTTGTAGAAGCCTGGTTGTTTGTAGGGGATCTGGAGGTGGTAAAGGAGCTACTAGAAAGTACTTTGGCAGCCTTGTTGGAGGTTGTAATTAATGATGATATATTTCAAGCTCTTTTATGATTGATACTAGCATTGGGTGTGGTAATTTGGCCTGGAGGTATGCTAGGTCTGGGTGTAAAGTGGGTAGTAGTAATAGTATCACTGACGGTATTGATTGGGGATATGGTGATGGTTGGGTGGAGGTTTGTGTCTTTGTCAGCATTACTGTTTGTGGCTGTGCTTGTGTTTGTTTGGTCATTAGCTAGATCATATGGTGGTACCAGTTCCTTGAGGGCTAAGAGGTATGTGTTGTGTTTACTGTTGCTTTTGTTAGACTCATTGTCAAATTCAATTTGTGTAATAGAGTTGTATAGGATTCTGGGCAGGTCGGGGATACTTTTAGCCTTGGTGTATAGTTTCATATTACCTTCATAGGCCTGTATAGTTGTATTAAAGTCACAAGTATGAGTTGATTTGAAAAGTTTGGTGCTAATATTGACAATATTGTTTTTCTGTGTCATGAGGTTGAAAAAGACTGATTGGGTAATATCTTCATGTTTGCAAATCCATTGAGGAAAGTAATTTGCCAAATTTGGGATTCTTCCTGATTTGGTAATATCGATATAGAAGAGGAAGTTGTTGGCATGTTCCCGAATGGAGAAGCTAATTGTAAAGCTAAGTTTGGACCAGTCTTTAATAGTAATTTCAATGAAATTTTTTGTGTGTTCTGTTTCTAGAGTTGGTGGTGTGGTGCCAGGTAGATTATTACTAGGTTGTGCAGGCCTGCGGGATGGAGAAAAATAGCTAAAGAAGGAAGTGGAGCTTTCAGAGATCATATTTTTGCTGGGGCGCTGAGGTTTAGTAATTTGGGTGTTGTAATAGTTCTTGGTGTTTTTGTATATCAGGTTGGTAGTGCTTGAGGCGGGGCTGTTTAAATATTGGCTATTCTTATAGCCACTTTTGCAGAAGGATAAAAAAACTAGTTTTTTGTCTTTTGATGAGTTTATTGCTATTTATTTAATGGGAAAGAGCTTTTTAAAAAAAATACACCTCTTTTAAGTACAACTAGAGGGTCTAAGTAACTTTACTTAAGAGCTGAATAACTGTTTACTTAGTAAGTTTTTGAAATAATCTTGCAAGAAAGTTTTTTCTTCTTGTTCCTATTTTGGTAAAGTGATTTATAGGAAGAGTTATATTATATAAAATTTTTTGCTATGTGTTGATTTGTTAGAGAATTTTATATTACATAATATATATTTGTATTAAATTTAGGATTTGTTTAGAGTTTTTAAATAAAATAGTTATTTTAAAAACTATTTGAAAAGAAGTTTTAAGTAAAATTTGCTACTAAAAAAAGTAGATAGTTTATTTCAAAATAAAGTTGTAGGTTTAATATATGAAGAGAAAATACTTATGTTGCAAAGTAAAGTTGCAGAAAGCTAGAAATATTTATCTCTATGAATTTTTTGGAGTTAAATTTTCAAGAGTATAGTGGTATATATTTATATTAATGTATATAAATTAGTAATAAGATATATTTTTTAAAGTAATTGAAATAAAATAATATAGTTTATAAAATGAAAAAAATTTTGTAAAAAAAAAAATTAGAAGAAATAAATAATTATATACATAATTAGAAATTAGAACATAGTTGTGAAAATAAGCAAGTAAATCATGTTTTGAAATATTTTCTTAATTAGAGAACAAAGTATTTACAAAGATTAAAAAAAATAAAAATATTGTGTCAAGTAAAAATATTTGGCAAGGTTGTTAGTAGTAAAAATATTGCAGAAAGTAGGTAGAATATAGATTTTGTAAAGATAAAAGAGAAGTAGTATTTAGGTACAAGAATAAGAAAAGATAATTGTATGATTTGTTTTGTTTTATATTAAATTAGTTTAATTATTATATAAGTTTAAATTTTAATAAAGTTTAAAATAAAGTTAAAGTTATAAATTAAAAAATAGCTAAGATTTTGTAAAGTTAAAAAAATATTTGAGTAGATAATAAAAGAATAATTAAAAAATTTAAAATAATAAGAAAAGTGGTAAATTATATTTGTTAAGAAATTTATTAATATTTATTTTCTTAGAAAAGTAGAATGACTTGGTGTTTAGAAGAAGATAAAATTTTTTTACAATATGAGGTGTTATCAATAGAAACAGCCTATTTTTACAATTTTTTGAAAAATAAGTTTTTATTAGATTCATGTAAATTTTGATATGATAGACATTTTTTAATTATAAATGAAAGTCGATTTGCATAATAAAAAATAGAGATAATATAAAAAAAAAATTACACAAGACTGTCTAAGGTCAAGCACATCATGAGATTACTCAATAGTCACCTATTATCTTTAACCAATCAAAATCATAGAATTTGATTAATCCCGAATTAGTCTAAAAATCAAAACAAATAATTAAACTTAATTATCTCAAAATGAGATATATATAAAAATAGGCTGTTTTTATTGAAAACACTTTATATTACTTACTATATACTTGGCTCTTATAGTACAAGAATTTAAAATCCGCTTTGTATGTTAAGTCTAATTATTATTATTTGATTCTTCTATATAAGTTATATTAATATTTTTAAACCAATTATTAAAAAAATATTAATAATTATTAATTATTTTTAAAATTTTAATTTTATGCTATTTAAGTTAAAAAAGTTAATTAGTATAGCATTTATGAAATTCTAAAGCAAGTTAATTATTTAATTCAAAATTTAATGATTTATTTAAGTCTATAAGCATTTTTTTTATATCTACTATATATATAGTATTAATCGATAAGTTTCTCAATATTTATGCATTATTTGGTTCAATTTCTAATGATTTAGTTAAATCTGCAGATACTTCTTTATATTTTCTTTTTTTTTTTTGTTAAAAAAAAAAAAGTCACTAATACTCTATTTGATTTATTTTCACTATTAATCTAGATGAAATATTAACCTTTTTTATTTCTTTAAATTCTTCCTCATTACTTTCTATATCATTGTTGTCATTATCAAGATCTTTCTTGGTAAATATATTTGCCTCTTTTTTGATTTGAGTTAAAAATTTTTGAATATTTTTGTAAATTCTTTTTTTATAAAACTCAATACAATATTTGTATTTTCTACTATAACAATTATTATAATAACCATAGCTGCAAACAAATACTATGCCATTTTTATCAACAAGTAAATGCTCACAAGAATTATATAATCCTAGACATGAAAAATACACTATACTATAAGCTATTGAGAAGTATATCTTTTTTTAAAGTAGCAAGATAATATATAGTTGGTAGTTTTTTTTTTTTTATCTTTATTAGATCTTAAGATACTTTTTCTGTGATTATAAAAAATAGATTAAAAATATTGTACAAGAAAAAGTGCCATTTTATTATATAAAAAGTTTAATATCTTTGTATTATATAAATACCATCATGTCTTGCAGTAGGTGTTTTTAAATGTAGGATCATAATTTATAATAAAATAGGCTTGCTATATACTAATATGTTTTTGGATATATTGGCTCTAATTTTACTGTGTATATTTTTCACATAATATTCATTAAAACATGTTAAATAATTCTGTAATACATTTAAAAAAGAATGGTTAGTATCATTTTAGTAAAATAAATCAGATAGGAATACAAAAGGCACTTTGTTATAATTCTTTTGCTTCTAGCACAAAGTGAATATTCAAATATGGAAAATTGTCTTTACATATTTACTAAATTGACCTGATCAAAACAGAATTGCATAGATGTTGAGTATTACTGAGACTAAATTGTTAAGCAGATCTACTACAGCTCAATACTCAATGTCTTTGCATACTTGACCAAATTTTTTAATAATTTTGTTTTTAATTTTTATCTAGCCATTTTGTACAAGTTCTAATAAAAGGTTTACTCATTAAAAACAAGGCTTCTTGGCTAATTTTTTATTTTTGCCAAATACATGGTAAAACAATTTTCAAAAAAGAGTGGTGTATTATAATGACTTGCTCTCTACTGTTAAAAGATATATAAAGCAGGTCTAAAATAAGCAAAAAAGACTTAATTTGTTGCAAAAATAAGGACTATAACTCAGGTAATGTTTGCATATATAGGGCTTTTCTAATAAATCTGATCAGGCCAGTTCATGACAACTAGTGCAACTCGCTTATTCAAATATTGTGTCTAGTTATTTATTGACAATATAAGTTTTAATGCACTAACATAATCTTGTACAAAATATAAATTTTGTTTCTTAAATCCTAAAAGCTAAAGTCTTTTTATTAATCACTTTTCTTTATGTTTTTCTATATTATTTATATAACTATATATTATTAACAGTTCAATTAGATTAAAATTATTATTAACTATACAATTTTGTAATTGCTAATAATCCAAGTATGAAATATCAAATATTCTAGTATATTAATTAAGCAAGTACT
The DNA here is from genome assembly GCA_910591775.1 of Dentiscutata heterogama. Lineage (NCBI taxonomy): Eukaryota > Fungi > Glomeromycota > Glomeromycetes > Diversisporales > Gigasporaceae > Dentiscutata > Dentiscutata heterogama. The sequence continues at coordinate 2,727 of CAJVPU010001864.1, read as the reverse complement.
AACAAATTTTCGACATCTTTATATTTGCTGGGATATACTATTAAATATAAGTAGTACAAAGGAGCACCCTATGATAGGTTTTGTTATATATGTACCAAAATAGTTTGCTATTGAAGTAGATACCATATTAGGTCTATAGTTCTCGTGAATAAAGTGATAGTTATCAATATTGTAAATGTAAAAATTATTTTATTAAAAATATGAATTTATTTAATAAATATATTTTAATATATTATATAATAAAATACAATACAGTATTATATATTCTAAAAAATAATTATCAATTTTTGCTAAATGCTTTTTTTGAATTTTTTTTTGTATATATTTACTGTTTTGGTGTATACCAAATATCCAAGACTTGATATTGTATTAATCGCCTTCCACATTGTATCTAATACTCTTAAATACAACCCTACTTCTAATTTATACTGGTTTACAAATTTATTGTGTAAACTCATGATTAAATAGCACAACCCAACTACTGATTTTTTAGCTTCACTTATGCTATAAGCAGAGTGCTTTTTAGAAATAATTACTTTTGTCATAAAATTAAAAAACCTTTAAGACCCAGATTAATTGTTTTATTTATTTATTTGAAATTTACCAGATCCAATTTCAAACTAATATGTTTCTAGCATTGTTGACAGTATAATATTTTAGTTAGCATATCTATACTTGAAGTGAATGTATTCTATTTTTAAATTAATAAAAAATATATAAATATATAAAATAAATAATTTATAAAAAAAAATTAAATCTAAAATAAAATATATTAATTGAATTATTTGATTGAAGATTTATTGGCTCTAGTACATTTTCAGGTTGAACATATTTTTTGATATATAGCTCTACTAGTTTGCAATAATGTGGATAGTATAGTTGTTTTTCAACCTCAAGGTAAAGATACGTCTTTAATATTTGTATTTTTTGTAAGCAAGTACTATAATTATATAAAATTGAACATTAGTATTCATACAACCAATAATTGAACAAGAATCCAAATTTTTGGTAGATATTTTTGTATAAAATTTTGCCTTTATTTTTAGATAAAAATAATTAGTTGTCACAAATAATAAATATTTCTTGTGCCTTGAAAAATAGGAATAATAAAACTTACTAAAATCTTGATTTTGAGAAAGCTTTATTCTGAAGAAGCTTGATCCAGAAAAACTTAACTTGGAAAAACTTAACCCAGAGAAACCTAACTCTAGCAATAATAAAAAGTTTTGAAGAAACTTGGCCAACTAATAATATCTAACCAAGGCAAAAATTGGCTTACAAACTTGATCCAGCAAAACCTAACTTGGTGAAACTTGATTTAGAAAACTTAACTACTGAAGTTTGACTACAGTAAACTTAATCATAACAAAGCTTAAATATAACAAAACCAGATTACAACAACAATTTACACTCTTTCAATCACATGTAAACTTAACTATGTAGAAATTATACAAAATACTGCTCTATTTGTGATGAATATTTAGCTACAAAATTTTTAATTAACAAGATTATACAAATATAAAATTCTATTAATTTTATTAGCTAATCATATTTAATAATTTAAAATTTGTGATTTACACATATATAGCCAATAAAATTGAACTTCTGTTATGCTAATATAAAACAGGTAACAAATATAGCACTATTATTATCTATGCCAAGGCTTAAAAAAAATTATATACTACTTTAAAGCAATATTTGTATATCTCTATTATAAAGCTTTGCCTTATTTTTGAATCTCTTTAATATAATAACCAAGTCTAAAAGTTTCAATCGATTTACTACTAGTCTATATCTCAAGCCAAGTGCTGCTACTATCCAAGGATCTATATCTCAAGCCACTTGCTGTTGCCACTAGAGGTATCTTAATTTAGAGTCAATTCAAAAAAGTAATATTGTATTTATTTAGGCCAAACATGTGATTGCTATCTACTGTATTATCTAAATTTAAAAGAAGTAAACAATGCCAATATTTTGATAAAGTAAACTGTTTTGTCTACTTTTTTTAAAAAATTTTGTTGCTAGAAAAAGTGGGTAGTGAAATTATATAGAAAATTGTATATTTAAAAATTTTTTTTTAGCAAAAAAAAGCTTTGCAAAAAATAAAGCACTAGCTAGGTATTTTTAGCTTAGAGGCAACTCTTTCTTTTTGATAAGTGATAAACTCTAAATTTGTTAGCAAGTAGCATATAAGAACTACTTCTAAATGACAGATATTATCCCTGCAGTAAATGATAAACTCTGAGCCTACTGGCAGATAGTATATAAAAATTATCTTTAAATAGTAAAAACTATCTTCTAGCTATATATACTTCTATTCTTATTTTATATCTAGTTTACTGTTTTTTGAATTGAAATTTTCCTAAAAATTTTTGATATAAATGATCATCAGAAAGAGTTGTTGTTATATATAATTTTTAGATTATTGTATTTATATATCTATTTTATATAATTTTATATACAAGAAAATAGTATTATAATTAATAACATTTTCAAAACTCTTTCTGCTAATCCTCAAAACCAAACTTGAGCTAAAGAAAAATTAGGTTTATAACAAAATTGTACTAAGTCAACATCTAGTCTAGCATTAAGCACAAAGGTGAAATAGAAAAAAACAACTTTAGTTTCTTAAAACAACTTTTCATAAAGTTAACTCTTTCCCGTACATCTGCAAATCATTAGTAAATTGAAAAGTAAACAAACAAACAGATATAGTTAGTTAAATAA
>CAJVPU010001863.1:0-11778 GCA_910591775.1 Dentiscutata heterogama | reverse complement strand
AAATGACTTTTTGGTGCTCGATATATTTGTCACGTAATGATCGAAACTTTTTTGGGTGGCGATTTTACCCCGGTCGTATTATGTTCTTTTGGGAATCCGTTTTTCGGGATTTTGACCCAAATTCCTGTATTACAGCTGCTTTCGTCAGTATTACTGCTGTTTTTCATTTTGGGACACAATAAGTTACCGAGTCGGAATCAATAAATTACTGACGTCGGCCAACATCCAAAATTTATCAAAATAATAGCAACGAATTCAAAAACTTATCGAATTCGGCCGAATAATAATCGGCCAATTTTTATCAGTTGTCCCGGAATTTATGAGAACAGCTATAAATGACGAACCTAAGGATGTGTCCAAAGCTAGCTTTTTATATATAATCTGATGTGAATTCAATCTGGATTTGAATACCCTGTCAAAATAGGAACGAAACACTACCATGGGTATACATGTAAATATACAAATATAGAAACAATATAACTACTCTGCATCGGTGTCATGAGTCCGAAGTAATGTTTCTTAGCGTTAATTCTCCTGAAAAAAAATCCAAGTTTTGCCACAGTAGGAATGTTGGTAACGAAAATTACTAGTTGATCATAAAAGCGCAAGAACATAATAGGAAAAAAAAGAAAAAACACAATAAATTTCAAAAAATGTACGTCTTTCGTTTGAAAAAGCGTGTAATCCAAAGAATAAAGTTAGAAAACAAGTTCAAGTTAAAAAAATGTAATAAAACACCAGAAAATTTTGAAACAGCGAAAATAAGAAGAATTGAAAAGCAAAAGACTAAAACCAGACTAGACGAAAGAGACGAAAAAGCAAAAAAGAGTGGAAATCTAAAGAAGAATAAACCAACTCACCTGAGAATAGTTCGTTTGAAGAAAAAGGTGAAAAACAAAAAAAGAAAAAAAGATACATTTAATTTCGATCACAAAGAAAATAACAGAGTTATCTGGACTAATCTTAATTACAAGGATGAAGAGGCAGATTTGACAAAATGTCGACCACCAGACAAATTTGAAATAGCGAAATTAAAAAGGATTGAAATGCGAAAGAATAAAACCAGACTAAACGAAAAAAACAAAAAAGCAAAAAAGGATGGAAGACTAAAAGAGAATAAACCAACTCAAAAAGCAAAAAAGGATGGGAAACTAAAAAAGAATAAACCAACTCAACTGGGAATAGTTTGTTTGAAGAAAAAGGGAAAAAGCAAAAATAAAAAAAAAGATACATTTAATTTCCATCACAAAGAAAATAACAGAATTATCTGGACCAATCTTAACTACAAGGATGAAGAGGCAGATTTGACAAAATTTCGACCTTATCTTATAAAATCAATAGCTCCTTCCGGCAGAAAACTTCTTTTTGAGTTAATGACTATGACTTCACAAGATTGGAAGGCAGATTTTAAGTATGAGATAGAATTAAATCCTCAATGCTTGAAAAAAGAAAAAACTTCTTTTATTTACTTAAATACTTTAGTTTATGTGAAAGCAAAAAAGAAGAATTTAAAAAGCCTATTCAAATGTGATTGTAAAAATTGCTTGAGTGAAAAAGAATACAATTTAGTTATCACTTTGCAAAAAGAATTTCAGGGAAATAATCAAGTAAAAAGGATTGAAATAGATGGGATTACCCAAACTTAAGTTTCATCGAAGTAATCTTTACCTTCACCTTACTCTTCATTACTTCATTATTACAAATCATAATCGAATATCTTCGAATATCTTTATAAATAATAAATGTTGTAACTCTAGGGCGAATTTACATTTACTGCAAATTTAAACAATTGAGATTAGCTGTTTATAAATACTGTATCAGAATTTTGTAAAAAAAAAAAAAAAAAACTTAAATAAATAGCAGGCCCGGTAACATCTCATGATTTAACCGGTAATAGATAGATAAGACTTTTGCAAAGTTATTTCGTTAAAGTGAAAAGTAGTTAAAAGTGGAAAGCGTTACTCTGTGTGTAGTCTAATCGGATAATAAGATTATTTAAGTGCAAATTGTACTTAATTACTAGAATACTAAGTATAGTTGGCGGTGAATTTTCTGAATTACGACATTACGGCAAAATTAATTGTATTATAATATATATTTAATTACCATAAATATTATACGCAGTAATGCCGTAGCAACTCGAAAATGTGGTGCTCGGATGATATTAATTAAATGATGATAAAACGAAACAGAATAATTGTAATCGATTGTGCTTATTTTGTGATATCTAAATATATCACATTGAAATAGGTGATGTGATAATATCAGATTTAATACTGTGTATATGCAACATTAAATAAGCTGATATATATTAATATTATCGCATAGTTTATTATATTGTCTTTCTTATTGTTGTTTCTTTTTACATTTGTATTACACTGTATATACAATACATTATAGTTTTAAAATTTATAATTATTAATTTTTATTTTTAATTTTTATTTTTAGATTATATTTTAAAGTATATACAAGCAATTTAAATTTTAAAATATAAACAATTTAAATTCTTAAAATACAAGTAATTCAAGTTTTTATGACACAAGCATCCCAAATTTTATAGTACAAACACAGTAATTGAAATTTTTATAACACAAATAATTAAAATTTTTATAACACATATATTGTAATTAATTTTTTTTTTTAACACATGCAACTAAAGTTTTTATCTTAAAATATAAACAATTTTAGGCAAATTTGCCTAGAAAATTATTATAAAAATTTACTTTTTTAATTACTATACAAGCTAAAAATAAACAAATTTTTAACTAAAAAAAATATTACAATTTTTAAAAAATTTTTTAAATATTAATTTTAAATTTATAGCTCTTAATGCATTATAGCATATACAGTACGGACAGCAAAAAACATCCAATTTTTGTAAAAAGCGCCAAATTTTTGATATATATAAACTTTAGAATCTAATAACTTTTAAATTTATAATAAAAATAAAACTCTATTTTAACAGAATTGTAGCTTAGACTAAAAGCAACAAATCTGTAGAATAGATTTTTTTTAAAGTCATTTGTTTGTAAATTATAAGTATTTTTATATTTATATATAAAAAGTGGATATTTCTTGCTGTCAGGTACTGTATAAAAAATAATACTGTAATTTTTATCAAAGATATATAAAATTTTAAAAAAAAAATTATAATAATATTTTTGAATCAAAAAGCTATTACTTCAAAAATCCATAATAAATTTAAAAGTATTATAATAAAGCTTATAAAGTAAATTTCAATAAGATACTATATACTATATATAAAATACGCTGTCATTAATTTTATTTAAAAAATTATAAAAATTTTGTCTAGTATACAATAAAAAAATAGTACAACTAAAATTTTTATAACACATATAATTAAAAATTTTATAGCAATTTATATTTATTTCAAATTCAAAATTCAAGTAAAATTATAATATTAAAGCTTTATACTTAAATTATTCTTATTTTTCTATATAGCATTTTTTTAAACTCTTTTATTTTTTTAATTCTTTATTGTTACTTTTTATAAAAAATATTAAAAATATTATTTGCAATTAATAATATTACTGTATTATTTAATTTTTTCAAGACTTTTTCACAAAGTTATAGGCTAAAAATAATTGTCGCGGCTGATGCTGAAATTTTGACCTATTTTATTATAAAATTTCAAAATTTTTTGGGCCTTTTGTTAGAGGTTTTTTTAGGGCTAGGTTAGAGTTTAAAGTTTAGAGTTATTGTTGTTACAGTCGTTCTCCCATACAATTACACAGTTGGGCACATAGTAAATTTTTTTAAAAATGTGCTTATAAAGGGTGGTGCTTATATGGAGGTTTTTTTTCTTATAAATTAAATCATAGTTTGGTCTAAATAAAAATGTGATTACATATGATGTGATTGTATAGGAGGTAACTATATGGAGGGTCGACTGTACAGGTTTTGGCCATCAATTTCGGACACCCTTATCAAGAACGTACCCACCCCAATAATAAATTTCAATTAACAAGTATTTAAAAGTAGATGCATTCTTAGAGGTGTCCGAAATTGATGGCCAAAACCTGTAATAAAAAAGTATATGTGAATTTTAGTAGTTATTATAAATTTAAATAGAAAACCCAAATTTCAGCATCAGCCAGCCAATTTTAGTATCAGCCGCAACAATAATTCAAAAATTAGATTTTTTTAAAATTAATTGTTTTATTATTACAAATTAATATCGCAAATCATAACAAAATCGAATTAAAATAAAATAAAAGATTTCTATTTGACCCAATATAATTTACATATATATACTTATTTATTATAATCTATACCTAAACTCTCACTCTAAGAAAGCGGGCAAAAATCAAGGCTTCTGGTTTGATCAGGTTATAATAAATTTAATTTGATAATTCTTAATCAAAATCATCTGATTTCTGCCCATGCCCTAACCCTAAAAAATGCTAAAAAAATACATAAAAAATTTGTAGCTTGTATATTTGACACTATTACTTTTTATATTTAATCTAATTTATTACAATATATGTACTGTATGCTGTATACTATATATATAATTAATTTTCACCTCCAACCGTTATATATGTTACGCAAACAAATTTAACTATACAAAAATTTTAGTCACATGATTAGAATCTTAAGTTCAAAAATTTCCAGGTTAAAACAAATTAATTTTAACTGCAAATATATCCGGATTGGGTCAAATTAAACCAACATTAGATTTAAATGTACCTGGGTTGAATCAAACTGAACTTTGATCCAAATACCAGGGTTGGATCAAATTGAACCAATCTTATGAGCCAATCTTAGGTTTAAAATATACCGTGTTAGTTATAAAATTTTGATTGGCAGTTTGTTACTCTAATCACTTGACTAAAATTTTTGGGTAGGATTTTATCTGTGTTACATAACTAGGTAGAAATCATCGGTATTACTTAAAAATATCATAATTATTATGCCATAATGCCATACCGAGTATAGCATTACTGAAAAAAAATTTCTTGCATTTTCAATACGTATAAATTTACTCAGTTTATTAAAAAGTACTTTACTCAGCAAGGGTATAATCCGCACATAGGATATGTTGGATAACTATATAATTTATTGGTCAAATCACATCACCAGAAAATTGGAACATCTTATAAATTATACGTAAATATGATATAAACTATATCGACCGATTTGGTTTGACCCCAAATTAGCCATTCATGATTGAAAATTATTTGTCACAAAGTGAGTTCTTATAAAAACGGTTACTTTGAAACTATAATCAAGTGTAAAGAATATTGTAATATCTAAATTTGGTTAAAGTTAAAAAGGCTTTTTTTCTAATAATCACTATCCCGAAATACCCAAACGCTTTAACAAATAGACTTACTAAAACGCACCTATGGTGTTTTACACCTATGTATTTATTATCTCAAAAACTGGCTAATTAATCAGTGCAAGATGTCCTAAGTAAAAATGCTCTACGCCCCTAAAAACCTTTCCCAAACCCTAATACTAACTCTAACTTCTAACACTAACATGAAAATTTTGTGTTGAAAATTTTTATATTCAACAATTAGAAAATCTAGAAAACATAATATAACATATGTTATGTGCAAAACCACCATAGGTGCGTTTTATAATAAATGAACAAATATTGATGATAGTGCTTTCTTTACAGCTCAATATAGCTGGTTTTTTTTTTTTTTGAAATATATTGTATATTTATCGTATGGAGTTTAAAAAACTTTTATTAAATGTCTCGTTTGTTATTCTTCACGTCTATCGACCTAAAAATAAATCGGTGGATATGTTTAAATGATCTGTTTTTAGTTTAATTTATATGTTAATTAAAATTTTATTAGCTAACCCTTAATCGAATAAAGAATTCACAAGGCTAAACATAGAACATTTTAAAATTTGATTTTTCACTATTTAGGTATGAAAATTTTGCCTCTTAACCTCCTTTTATTGTGAACTGGTTCCCATTTATTATTATATCTTAAAATGACTAACTTATGTGATACAATGGGTTTAATTATGAAATACAATTTACATTTCGTAAACAAATAAGATCCCAGTCTACAAAGGTAAACAACCGATGTAATAATTATGACCAAACTGATAAATTTAGTCTAAACAAAAAGAATGAATAATTTATATGCAACTATATAATAAAATGTGACTTAATCCCTTTGTGCAATATTTAATATATGTTTATCTTAAAAGTTCATAATGAGTAATGAATAAGATTTTACCATCACGCAAATATAACTTTTTTTTTTTTTTTTACATTAAATAATATTTTAAGATTTAGTAGCACCCCTTGAACCATAGTTCTCGGTTCTCCAGTTTTCCCTAGATTTTAACTTTTCGTCTCTTTCAGGTGATGTAGCTCGCATAGCAGCTCTGCGTTGTTGCATTTCAGCCATTTGTTGTTGAACTCGTGCGATCTGTTCTTGAATAAATCCAACTGCTTTCTTCATCTGTTCAGTTACAACATTTTCAACTTGACGTTTAATACGTTTTTCCGCCAATGGAGTAAGTAACATGTACAGGAAGCTTATTTATATTAGCAACATAAAGATTAATTAATTAGTAACATAATAAAATTATATAAAAATAATAATTAAATGATACTCACTCATGTTTCGTGTCGTGTAAGCGAATCTTCAAATCGGATATCTTAGTCTCCGCCTCAAGAATACGGAATTGTGTGAACTGTGTATCTGCGTTAGGTAGATCCAAAGAGAGTTTCATGTAATACCGTAAACCATCAGCAGGAATTGCGAAATCAACCAAACCAACCTATATAACATAAATTTTAATTTAACCGTAAATCAAAGTTTTTATAAAAAATTTGAATGTTACTGTTACTCACATCACGCATTTGGATTATTCCGCCCTTTTTCTTATAATAAAACGCAATATTGCGAGCATCAGCACGAAGCTTGGAACTAATCAGAAAATGTTATGAGTATAATATTTTACAAACACAAAAAAAAAAAAAAAACCATCAAGATACATTTCAAAAACTGCAGTATTCTGCACAATATCGTTCGCCTCGCGATCCAAATTAATATCAGAAGTCAAACTAATATGAAGATGCTTGGGAAGAATATCAGACACGTGAAGTACGATATTATCGAAACTATATTCGTAATTATCATCAGAACTACTAGGGGAAAATCCGTATTTAGTAAATGTATTAAATGAAAGTAAATGATCATAGTAATAATTGTATAGACATACTTTTCTAATCGTGGCAGTGGAATAAACTTCAATTTTTCGGCCACGATCGATAAGATTTTTCCAAAGTCTTTAACTAATTCAAACTTAATAGTCGGGCGACCATTCTCGTCCAAAAAGACATCTCTAATCAAACATTCAAGGTCTCTAGCCCATTGTCGAGTAGTTCGATCTTCTTGTAAAGCATCATTAAAGGCGGATGCTTCATCAACGATCCTTTGTGTGGTATCCCTATAATTATCTAACAAGAGACAACGACCATTTTCAATGAGACGCGAGCCATGTTCTCTATAATCGGTACGCTCAACGAATTCGTGATCACGTAAAGAGGAGAGAACAAAATGTTGAAGTTCTTTAAAGTAATTATGAAGTTCTTCATGATTCTTAATTTGTGTACCCATATCTTTCAAAGCACAAATCAAATCATCTAATGACTTGTTATTGGCAAAATTTTCGATAAGATTCTTCGCATTTTCTTGAGCAATTTTAAGTGATGGAATATCATTACTGGTGCCTTTAGTAGTTGAAACAACATGACCAGCGGCCTCTTGAGTATAATCCGAAACACGAGACAAGACATCAACAAGATCGGTAAGAGCTTCTTGATATTCGGGACGATTTTGAGTCTCGATCATGAGAGTCCTAAATCGGTTGATAATACGATCACGTTTCTCGGGCGATAATTTGTAGCTAGTCACTCTGTCTTTAACAGAGGTTGCAAGTGTCTTCATTCCATCACCGGCAGCTTCTTTTAAAGATTTTCTACCTTCACCAAAATCTTTTATATGCGGACCGACGATTTCTGCTCCAGCCTTAGCCACAGGATATACACTTTGGCGACTGTGCTGTGCGACATCTTGAGCAAATTCATTTGGATCTTTTTCTTCATCTTCATGTGGAGTTTCAACTTCTTCATCCTCGCGACCAGGAATATAAACTGATAAAGCTTCTTTAATGATATGATTAATATCATTCACCAATCTTCGAAATTCTGGACTTGAAATTAACAGCTGAGGGATCTATATGAAAGACATAAATGAATAAATACGACGGTAAATTAAATTAATACAAATTTTTTTTTTTTTTTTTTTTTACTTACCAATAAGGTCTTTTGCCAAATTGCTTTCACCGATGGTTCTGCTGAAGCAAGATGTTCATCTACTCTTCGCTTCAAATCTTCTGGAATCGATGAAGTAGTATCTATAATAAAAATTAACAATTATTCATAAAAGGAAAGAAATTCATAGTATATAAAATGCATTAATTAAAAATCTACCTTTTATTTCCCTTGCTGCTTTAGCACCATAATATACAGTATTCTGTAATTCATCATTAGCATTCTTCTCGACCAAAAGAGTTTTTGTAGTTTCCAAAAATTTTTCGGCATCAGCAAACACTTTTTTGCCTAAAGGTGACATTCCACGAGCAGTTGAATGCATCGCATCAGAATCTTGAATTGATTCAATGGTCGTTGTGATTTGCTCAGTTGTCGGAATTTTTCCTTCCCTGTTAAATTCAGATAAATTAGACTACATAAATTATAAATTATTCAAATTATTTAAGAATATTTTAATAAAATACTTTAACGCTCCGGCAAATTGAGATGCCTTTTCAGCAGTTTTTAACGCATCTTGTTCAGCAGAGGTACGTGCGGGATCATTCTTAGGTGGAAGCTTTTTGCTGGACATGTTTTGTTTTTATTTACTTTTAATTTTAATAGAAATATAATTTTAATATCTGCTTTTGTGATGAGAAAAATTTATAATTTTAAGATTGGCTTTTGAGAAATACAATCTTTTTTTTTTTATGATGATAAGAAAAAAATATTTCAATCCTTTATATACGTGTGTAGACTTGATATTAGTCTATAACATTAATTTTTACGTCATTTTCGTTCATAATCTATTAAGCACGTCATCATTGGCAAAATTAAACAAATGACTTTCAATCTATGACATCGAATGATGTATTTAATACAGTAAAGGTAAGTATATTAACGATTGTAAATTGTGACGTAGAATTCTTTGAATATATGATGTCTTTGTTCGATAATCAGTAAACAGTACGTGTTCGAATATTACGTAATTTTGAATTCATATGAAAGTTTCTTCTCTTAATTATTTGATTACATTAATTGCCTAAATGATAAAAAAATCCGGAATTCTAATTTGAGTTAGATGGAGAATTCAGGCTTTCCATTTGCAACACTTAAATTTAATTTTTGTATTGGAAGAGGTGTAACGTATTCACAGAGGTAATTTCTTTGATGATGTAATCACAACTTTTAACAAATCTTTAACAATACTTGGGCTTTCAGGTATAATTTTTAATAAACATTAAGTGATTTTTACAACATTTAAAATAAATATCTATGGGGCGTTGGCGAAACTTAATTTTAATTTTCAGCTTACACAACTCTATTTAATCTAGTCAACCATACAAGCAAGGTCAAGTCGTTAACATCCTTATTTAAGTATTAACTCGGAATGTAAAGTATGTTGACTACTATCATTTTTTTAAAGTTCTTATTGCAAATTACATATCATTTTTGTGAAAAATTACATTAGACATTGTTTCATGTGATTGGCAATAAGATCTTGCAAATGCTCATGCCAGGCACATTGGGCATCAGGCCAGACTCTACAGTAGTGCCTTGTGCCGTGCTTATTCCCGTAGAAACAAAATTGCCAGACACATTATGGGCACGGGCACAGAGTACCAGACACTATTAAGGCACGGGCTCAAGGTGCCAGAGCACTAAAGTGCAAACTAGTTACATCCATACTTACAAAGGTTCTTTGGCTAAATTTTTGTATCTGTGCCCATGTCCATGCCAACCCGTGCCAAATTTTTGTGCCTGTGCCAAATTTTTGTGTTTGTGCTATAATTGCCCAAACTAACTAGTTTGAGACTTTGTGACTTTCTAAGGTATTAACCATTATTTTGGACTAGTTAAACCGTGGAACTTGTCCCAAACTTACCGTATAAATTGGGATTTGGGACAAAATTTCAGATATTAACTATTTGGACGGCAACTATAGTTTGTGACTATGCTTATGCTTATGCTTTTTGTTAGGCATTGGCACAGGCCCGATCTGTAGAATCCCAACTGGCAATAGGAAATGTTCTGGTTACTGGTAGTACTAATTAATGCTCCGCAAAATCAAATCAAAATTTGAATTTGTATCAAATATTTGAAAACATTTGATCAAATTTTTTAAAAATTTGATCAAATATTTTCAAATATTTGATACAAATTCAAATCTTGATTCGATTTTGCGGAATACTAGTACTAATAATCATTTTGGCCGATGACAAATCTTTTTTTTTTTTGGTTATATAATCATGTGATTTTGGGGTGATTCTTGTTAAGAAAATTGGCATGCACAAGATGCACATATGCAAGAGTTTTTTTTTAAAAATAAAAAAATTTATACTAGTGTACAAGTAAACTTTTTTTAAAAAAAAAACTGCACAGACCATATAAATATATATAATTTATTTTTGTATAAACTCAGCGTGATATGTTATTAAAAGGTTATAAACTTGTTTCAACCTTAAAGCTCCAACCAGTTTTCGGTCCTATATTGAGGACCGGTCTGGCCGGTCCATATATTATAGAATGATCTCATGGCTAAAAAAAAAAAAATTGCTGATGACGTATCTATAGGTTGTAACTTATTTTTTGACTCGGTAACTTGTCGATTCGGTCATTGGCAATTTTTTCAATTGTCCCAGGATTTATGATGATTGTAGGTCTTTTTTATATGTAGCGATCATTAAAAACCATATACGTAGCTTATTTTGAAAACCAACCAATAGACCGGTTTATGGACCGGTCCTGGACCACAATTCAGTCCGCGGTCCTCTGCTAGGACCGGTCTTACAGACCGTAACATCCCTAAATAATACTGTCCATCGTTATGATAAAATTTAAATAACTCATTCAAATGTCAGAATCATATTAACTAACCTTTTATCGCCGTAACTACAAATATTGAATAGAGCGAAGAATTCAGATAACAAGTTAAACAATCAGATATAATGGCGTATACTTACTATTATTATCTTTTTTCATTCAAATCTAAATGAAGCTTCTTAAGATATTATTAATACGCAACGATAACAAATATATATAATATCTTTTTATGCCTATCCGAAATAGAAATGGGTATAGCTAACCAAAATCCTTTGAAAAATTTAATTAGATATTTAAAACTTACTATATTTTGCCTACCGTATAATATTTTTTTGTCAAGTTGACACGAGTTCTTAGTCAATTTGTATGATGACGAAACCAAAAGTATTCAAGAATAAAATTTCTGGAGTTCAACTCAGATTTAATTTATGTGAAGTGTCTAAAGATCTGTATTAGCCATAACATTTTTTTTTTTAGTCAGGCCATACTGGTTATCAATAACCTACAGACCTAGCCTATACATTCCGGACCGGGGTAAAATCGCCACCCCAAAAAAATTTCGAAAATCATGTGGTATTGTCAATTCATCATTAGGATCATGATAATAATATTTAATAAAGTATTAATTGATTTTGTTTTCTTCG
>CAJVPU010001862.1:0-11781 GCA_910591775.1 Dentiscutata heterogama | reverse complement strand
TACTTGAATCTGGAACTCTTAGCATATCTTGATAAACAAGTATTTTTACATGACCCATATCAACTACCAAACGAATAGAAATAAAAATTCCAATATTATCAATACAAAAATATTATGAATAGTAAGCCGAGATCATCTCGATCATTTTGAATTAAGAGCGTTTTTGGCAAACCGAAATATTTTTAAGTAAAATATCCGATTTTTATTATGTGCACGCCAGTGTTTCGCCGGCCGAAACCTCCGTAACTTCCGAAACCTAGTTTCACCCAGTTTCGGAGGTTTCGGCTAGTGCTGCAAGCCGGCTTAGCCGGCCCAGCAGGTCCAGCCGCGGCTGTGGCACAGTAAACATTTAGCAAACAAGCTTTTGCAGCGAATTTTTTGCATAAACTAAGTTATTAAACGCTCTTTATAGTCACCCACTAAATAATAAATAAAACGTACCCCAATAGCACCGAAACTTTATCCAAGATGTCGCACAAAAAAATGCATGGCAAAAAAATAGCAAGCCAAAATTGCGCAAAACTCTACTAATACTCATTAAATGAAAAATGTTTCTGAGCCAATTTTATCATAGTGTATGCTTATTTTATGGCTAAAAAACTTCAAAAATATTGTTTTTCGGCCACAGTTGTTTTCATAAATTCTGAGACATCTGGTAAAAAATTGGCCAACTGAATATTTGTTGATTCGCTAAGTTTGATTTGGCATAATTAAATAGATACAAAAAAGGAACTTTCTTACTTTGTTTTAGAACTGGGCCAGTCTGGTCTTTTGTAGATTACAGGGGTTCAAAATGTTGTCAAATATAAATCAAATGAGTTGACACCCAAATTTATATATAAAATTTGACAAAAAAATTACTTTTCTTTAATTTATTCAATAAAGTAAATATAAAAAATAATTTTAGATATGGGACTTATACTCTTTAGTATTTAATGTTTCTTTAACAAAAGCTATAAATCTAAATACTAAATAGTTTTAAAAAGATCTTGCTTTAAAGTTGGTGTATTTTTTGTCTTTACAACTCCTGTAAAATTAAAGTAATAATATAATTGGCTAAAACAATCTTTTAAAAATTAAAGAAAGTTCTATTAAGTAAAGGTCTTCCAGTCTTAGAAAAACTTGTAGAAGAGGTTTTTAGGATCCCATCGGTAGTTAAATCATCCAAATTGGCTTGGTGGATCCCAAGATACTTGGGGTTAAAGGTGTGAATATAGGGATCTGCAAAGTTACTGTTACACAAAAGATAATCATCTAATAACAGGAGGGAATGTACCTAAAAATAGAAACACGTTATACAATTGATTTACATCGTAATTTATACATTTTAAAGTACTTTTTCACGAGGCTTGTGTAGTCTACCGTCTCTATGAAATGCGAAAGGTCTATAAAGCAAACATGAAATTTTCGTGCTGTATTTTAATAATATCAAATGAATCCAACTGAATCCACCCATCTTTATATTCAATTTACGTAGTGAAGTATATATATAAACTTAAGAAAGTATAGAATATAAATCTACTAGAATGATAAAATTCAGTTTGTTGAGCAAATAGAAAAAGAAAAAAGTTAAAAGTAATGATTTAGTAAAGGTAAACTAGGTAAAAATATTGATTTATACAATGTTTATTATATACTTTGCATAGAATTTTTCAAAAAGTCTAAGTAACAAGTTAACTAACTATATTTGTAATTTTTTTTTATTCAAGATACGATAGAGATCTATTACTATATAGTTATATTTTGTACTGAAATTATGTATTTATTAATGGGTTAAGATTATATTATAAAAGAGTATATAATATGAAACTAAATACTTGGATTTTATGAGAGTCAAGTATAAAAGAGATTACTGTATTAGTTTTTATAAGTAGTGGCTATATAGAAGTTAATTAATTGGATTAGCGAGTAAATAAATTAATAAATATATGCTTGTCCACTCTATACAAGTCTAGGACACTTATTTTAACTTCAAAATATAAACTTTAAATTAATTTATTCTATTTTTTTTCGCTTTCGTTATCGCTATCATTATTTTTTTTAATTTTTAAATTTTGTGATTTGATTGGCTAGTTATAATAAGACAATACATGAATATTCGTATAACATTGACATTCCCTCCTGTTCTCACCTGCCTGCTCACTAATTAAGCATCATGTACTATATGTATATATATTCTAAAAATAAATGCACCTAAAGTTATAAATTTTATTTATATTAATTTGATGGCTAGCCCTTATAGTTGAAACTACTTAGTACATGATTAAAAGTTTCATATATAAAAAAAATTGTTAGCAACTTCACTTAAGATATATTTAAATTAACTGGATAAACTAGTATATGGAAAATTTTTTGAATAATGTCCATAAAAAATGTGTTAGCATTCTTAAGTATTTTATAAAATGCGAGAGAATCTGAATCATGTTTAGTAAGTTAAAAGATAGAATAAAAAGCAACTATAAATATTTATTTAATAGGTTAACTTTATTAATATAGAAACATAGCATTTATTTACAAAGTGAGTGCCATCAATTAAAATCAAGAAATGAATATTTAGATATTCACTGTAGCAAGCTTTACTTCTAAAAATTATAATATTGTATAAGTTAATCACAAATATAATCAGTTCATCACAGTAAATATCTAGATATTCACTTTCAGGTTTTAATTTGGCATTACTCAAAAAATAAGCTAACAAGCTACCTTATAAGTACTTAACCTATTTTCAGTTTAAATTGGCTTTACTACAATACTAACATTACAGATACTTTGAAAAAGCTTATTAATATAGTAAGTGTAAAATTTTTAGTCAGTAAAAGTAATATATAGTTAATGCATGTCTTTAATATAAATTTAGGTTTACTTATATAAATACTTATATTCTTATCATTCATATTGCTAATTCTTTAAACATTTTCTCAAACTAATGAACTAAGTACTATATTTTACTGTGCAAGGTACCCGGGTACGATTTAATTTCACATGGTAAAAAATTTGATTTGTACCCCCAGATACCTTGTATGGTGTAGAGTACATTATGTGGGGGTCTTTTGTAAGGGGGTATGAATCCGTATGGTAAAAGATATCGTACCGGTATTGATTTTTTTCAATATTTTTTTTTCGACTTATTGTATGTATGCTTCGTAATATGATTTAATTCTGTTCAAAAAAATAAAAAAAGAAAATGTTTGTGAAAAAGATTTTTATGATCCTACTGGTACTAGTAGTTTATAATATTTATATCTTACCGCAATGTCTTGCAAAAAATTTTTTTTTCGCAAAAAATTATGATTTTTTTTTTTTTTGCAAGAAATTTTTGCAATTTTTTTTTTTTTTTTTACACTTATAAAATATCTATTAAGTTGTTTGTTTACCGGTAAGTCACATTTTTTTTTTTGAAATAAACTTTTATCTTTCTGCAATCTTAACAATGGTACTCTTAGAAAGTATTCTTACAACCAATCTTCAACAAAAACAGGTACGACATTGGACAGCCCAGGAAAAACTTTTTATTCTTTCTTACCTCAACAATGTACCAGGTGCTACTATACATGGAACAGCTAACAAATTTTAAATTGAAACCAAACAAATTCGGGATTGGAGAAATAAGCGAGAACAGCTACTATTAGCTCAACCACATGTTAAACGTCTTAATACTGGTGCTAAACCACGTTATTCTAATCTTGAAAAAGAACTCGCTAAATGAGTTCTAGCTTTGCGAGCTAAATTAAATCCAGTTAGCCGTTATATGATACAAACAAAAGCAGCAACATTAGCAAAATCTACACAATATATTTCTCAATATCCTGATATCAATAAGTTAAAGTAGAGTACTAAATGTCTCGAAGGTTTTTTACGGCACTATAATTTTAGTAACCATCGTAAAACAACTATTGCACAAAAATTACCAGAATTAGAAGCACAACGACAAGAATTTTTAAATTTTGTCCAATATCATCGTATTCAACATGATTACCCGTTATCATTAATGGGTAATATGGATGAAACCCCTCTTGCTTTTGATATGCTGAGTAGTGTAACTGTTGATAATAAAGGAAACAAAACTATTAGTATTCGAACTTGTGGTTATGAGAAATCTTGTTTACTGTTGTGCTCGCATGTATGGCGAATGGTGTAAAATTAACACCGATGATCATTTTTAAACTAAAAAACGTTCTGCGTCTTCATTTTCCACAAGGTGTAATCATTAGAGCTAATGAAAAGGGATGGATAAATGAAGTAGAAATGAATTATTGGGTAGAAACCGTTTGGAACAATCATACACCATGCTCTAGAAATCCACGATCATTATTAGTAATGGATTCATTTAAGGGTCATTTAGTTTTTTCTGTTAAAGATAATCTTTCTAAAAAGAACACCAATATCGCAATTATTCCTGGAGGGTTGACATCAAAATTTTAACCACTCGACGTATTGATTAATAAATCATTCAAGGCAAAGGGACATTTTTTTTATTTTTATTTTTTTTTATTTTTTTTTTACCGGTAAATATAAAATAATATTTCTTTTATCAATAGATCAGGTCTATGTACAATGAATAGATGGCACAAGAAGTAAAAGAATTAACTGCAGCTGGTCGAATTAAACATCCTCCCTATAATCTTATTGCAGAATGGGTTAAGCGCGCATGGGACAACATCGATATTCAACTAATTAAACACTCCTTTAAGTGTTGTGGTATCTCAATTGCAACAGACAGATCAGAGAACCATTTACTTTTTGACTACGATTAAGTTGAAAATAATAAAATTAATGAACATGATCAAGTTGAAGATAATGATGATATTTTTTGCGATGGTAAAAATTTGATTTCACAAATTAAATTTAATATTTTTGTTTAAAGAACTCTTCCATTCTTACAAGATTCTTTGCCTCATCAATACCCCCACCTTAACAATGACTTCCGTTACAAGATCTCCCACTTCAGCAACAAAATCCTTTATCTCAACAGCCATTTCAACTTTCGCAAGTTTTTCCACCTAACCAATACCAACAAAACCGTTTACCTCAACAAAACCGTTTACCTCAACAAGACCTTTTACCTCAACAATATTTTTTGCCCGAGCAAAGCTTTCCATCTCAATTAGATTTTTTGCCACAAGGTTTTTTAGCCTGACAAAATTTTTTGGCTCAGGAAGAGGAAATCGAATCTTATTATCAGGATGAGGTGAAAAATGATATAAATCAGTGGTGGGAATAACTGTAATCGCACAAATTTTTGAAGTTTAAATAAACTTATCAACTAATATTCTGCTAGTTAAACCTTGAATCGAAATCGCATATATTACATGTCTAATAACAATTGTGATAGATTAAAATGAAAATGAATTAAAATGAAATCAGACTAAATTAAATCGGATCGATTAAAATGAGATATGCATAGTATAAAAAATTGACTGGTAAAGAGTGCCATATGCGCATTTTTTTTTTTTTAAAAAAAAAAAAAAAATTGACTAGCCACCAAAAAAATATAAATTTTTAGGGCACATTTTTAGGGGTTATGGGTTAAGGCTAGAGGTTAGTTTTAAAGTAGTTTATATTAAACAAGTATACTGGTAAGTGGGTTTTGAGGGTTAAATAGAAACCCATCTAATAAAAGCGAGTAAAACACGCAAAAATTAAATAACGTTCATCACTTGAGTTAAAAAATAGCAACGTTATAAGTGGTTATTGATTCATACCCGGGTATCTTACAAAATACTATAACAATAACCTTGAAATATACCCAGTACAAATCAAGGGGGGTACCGATCAAAGAGGGTACCTTCCACGGTAAAATATAGTAATTCCTGCTAGTTCACTCTATTAATATAATAAGTAAAAATCTGAAAGTAGTAGCATGTATTATTTTTTTTTTTTTTTTTTTTTGGTATTAAGGTGAGGTCTTGCTTATATCTTTATTGGTTAATTTATATAAGTAATTACATAATAAGTAGCATGTATTATATTAACCTAAAATAATAAATAAAATTAAGAAATTTTTTTTAACAAAATAATACTTCAAGGCTATGTAAATAATAGCCTGGAGCATCATTTTGTTAATAAAAATCTTATATTACCTTTTTGAGTTTGTTCATGATTGAAATAATAATATTTTACAGTATTATATCTATTATAGTATCCAAGTTATTTAAATTTGTTTGATAATAAATATATATTTTATAATGAATTTTAAAGTAAAATTATAAATATATATAAAAAAAAAAAAGTTAAGAAAAGATTTCAGAAGGTAAGTACAAGATGAATGACCTTATATAACTTTACATACATTTCAGCCCAATGTAACTTTGATTCTTATATAATAGACTATTAATAAAATGCTACCTATTCAGAACTATCTTAAATTTGGATAGAATTCTAAAATTATTGCTTTATCAAGATATGTAAGTTACATACCATAGAGATAAATTATCTATATTATTTTGTTAATTAAAATGATAATTATCATTATTTTGTTAACTAGAATGATTACAATAAAATGTTAACTACTAAATTTTATAGTATTTCATTCATATTAGAATCAAAACATTGCAATTAACAGAGTAAAATAAGTAGAATTTACATAATTCAGAATTACTTTATATCTTATTTTTGACTTAAGTTCTAAATTTAACTAATGAATCAAAATTCTTATCTCCTAATTATAATGCTAAAAAAAATTTTAAAATTATACCAGTATCAAGTCAATAATTTCTAACTCTTCATAGTTGTTGTTTTCTTTATCAAAATTATTTTGACTAACTAAAGTATCTGTTATGCCACAAACTTTAAAAAATTCAACAAAAACAGTATTAGGAATCTCTTCCCAAGAATGTTTAACCCACCAATATACATCACTATACTTAGCACAATGAAGAGTTCCTTTAGCTATTTTACTGGCACTACCAAGAGACATCCAGAGATGCTATTTCTTGCAGAGATTGTTCTTAAATAGTTTATTAATAGCAATATCTAATAGTTGACATATGCTAGTTAAGCTAGCTAGAATTACCACCAAATCAATCCCATTATCTCAAAACTTTTTTTTAACTGAATCTTCTAGATGTTCTCTAAAAGAAACATAAACTATTATAATTGGAACTCCAGATCTATTAACCTTTATTTCTTCAAGATAATTGATATATTTTTTTATTAAATTAGAATCCATCCATCTATTATCTTGAAACCAAACAAATATACAGAAGGAATTTATCTTTTTTCTCTACTTGATAATCTATTTTTTTTAAATATACAAATTGGTAAAAACTAAAATCTATCTACATACATAATAATTTGTTAAAAAAAAAAAAAAAAAAAAATGCCGGGTATATATATTAATATAATATATAGAATTAAACCAAATAAAGCTTAAGATGATTTACATAAAACTTATTTGGCTAAATATATTTTGCTTACCTGTAGCACAAGTTAGAACAACAGTAAACCTGTTATTTTTATTACCAGTATTGCAAATATGAATTGTTTTCATCTCTTTTTGATCAACTATAAAGTTTCTTGCTATATTGAACCAAATGTGAGTCTCATCCATGTTAAGAATATTGCATAGCTTATAAAACTTTTTATTTTTAATCTCAGTAACAAATTGTAAAAACTATTTAATAATTCTAGAGTTTGTCAGGAAGTTTTTGTAAAATTTTTGTGTGCCATCTTCAAGATAATTTATATCTTTTTATAAATGCAGATAGCCAACAATCTGATGTTTTAAAATCCTTTAATAAATCATATAAATCTGTCATTTTAGGGTCTTTTAAAAATTTTAACATTTTAATTCATAATATTATATAAATAACTGCCAGTTTCTGTTTTCTTTGTTCTATTAACCAAGCATATAATTTTTCTTCAGCTTCAGGATAAAATGCTTTCTGACCAGAACTAATATGCTTGCTATTTTGGCTTATTTCAGTACCCCAACTTGTGCTTGCTTTAACCCAACGGCCAACCATACTAGCATTAAGGTCAAAATAAACTGTCTGCTTTATTTCTTCTATGTTCTTTAACATAATTAACAACTCTGTTCTTTTGTTCAATAGAGTATGAGACATAGCTTGGTTTAACCTGTTTCATTTGTTTTTCAAAATTGTACAAACAAGATTAGGGCAATTTCACATAAATTTTGCCATAAAATAGTTAAAAGTAGTTGCACAATGCATTGTTATATTTATATAACTTTCATTCAACAATATGTTATTTTTTTGATGCATTAATATTATTTTATTCAAAATTGATATTTTTGTATAGTATTGTTACACGGATCTACATACCTGCCCTATCAAATTTTGAGATTTTAAAATCACCCGAAATTAAGCACCTCTAAAATAAAAAAAGGGTGCTTAATTTCGGAAGTATACAGTATTTTGAGTTTTAAGTGGTTTGAAACTTTGAGCAAAGATATTTTGGCAACCACTTAAAACATGAATTTTTATTTTTTTTTGGATTCACATATCTGTAGAATTGAAACAAAAAAAATTTATTAAATTTGGTCAAATGGTTACTGTGATATCTTTGCTCGAAGTCAAAAAAAATTTTAAATTTTGTGGGTATAAATAACAAAATTGGGGAGGGTATGTATATCAAAATATCAGCTGCCTTTCGCATATACAATTTTGAGTAATCAGATATAATCTTTAAATAGAAACATATATATATAATTTTTGCTTTATTTTAAAGATCTTTATTCTATAATAGCTACCGTTAGTCATGGCAAACTTTTTTTTTATTGAATTTATGTATCTATTAAAAATCAATAAAAGAATTTCTTTGAAAAATGCCAAAGTGAACCCTTTTAATAGGCTAATATTTTCACAGTTGAGTCTACGCATAATGTAGATTATATTTTTATTAATGATGCGTAGTTTATAGTAAGCTATCATAGTTATCACATACGATGTTATTCGTAGTTTATTGATTCGAATCGACATGAGTCATTTTTGAATTCCACCGATCAATGAATGACATCATTTACTGATGCCATAAATTATGTTCATAACAATAAATAAACTGGCTTTAATTCGATCTTTCATGATATATAATCTTTACTTTTTTGACTTGTGAATCTCTTGAACATTGACCGCTATCTTAAAGTCAAAAAGAATAATTTATCTGAAGAATTATAAAAGCAAAGCGAAACAAATGAAAATGTTCATTAAAATTTTGTGAATTTAAAATGTCCATATCCTGATATCAATAAGGCTTTTTAAAATTAAAATTTCGTTTAACATTATTTTTGATATTGTGAGGAGGATTAAACAACTATTAAAATTAAACGAGGTTCATCTGAACTTAAATTAAGTTCTGATGAACCTGAGTTAAGTTCAAATTAACAAAAATTAGGTTCAGGTGAACCTAAATTAGATTCAAGTGAACCTAAATTGGATTCAAGTGAACTTTAACGTTAATTAGACCTAAATTAAATTCAAGTGAACCTAGGCTTGGTTGAACAAAATTGAGATCCGAATATTTTTAATTTATTAAAGATCTGCGCAGTTGTGTAACAAAAAAATTACCCGATATTATTTAAAATATAAAATTATAACATAACAAATTTGCTGCTAAAATTTTCGTTTTATTTCGTATTCACGGGGGAAAGGGGAAAATTAAATAAGCATAAAAATAAACATATAGTGTATCGAAAAATCCGAATATAAGGAAAAACTCCGATCACCGTGCCGACCATTATACCATTTCTATTTGTTTAATTTTAGGGGGAACTCAGGGGATGGAGGGGGTAACGTTAAACGAAAGTTTAACTTCAAGCGGCCTACGGATAAATGCTGTAATTGCCCTGTAAAAGTAACGCAAACAAGTAAAAAAAGCTATATACTCAGCTCAACTTTAAATAAATTTCAAGTCAAATAGCGATGGAATAGATTTTATTTGTTCATTTTATATATAATTTTATCAATGATTTAACATTCAATCGAATTATTCAACACTTAAGATATTTATTGCCATTACTTGTAGCATTATATTGTGCTCATTTAGAAATAACTTATTATTTTCAAGATTACACGGATGAATTTTGCTAATTATGTTAAAAACTATTTTTTTCAAAGGGGTCCTTAAAGCCGGACAGATCAATTGATCATCAACCAATCAAAATCGTTAATTTTATAGCGAAAGTGACCATTTTTTTAAAATTTTAAACTTTAGGCGAAAGTATCTTGACAACTATCCGATTAAATTTTATAATTTTTTTTTTTTTTATTTAAATTTTACAGATACGTAGAATTCAAATAAAGAAGTTTTCATCAAATTAATCAGACAGTAGACGATATAGTTGTTGGACGAAACCTCGAGGTTTCGCGCTGACAAACCTCGAAACCAAGTTTCATCTTTCATCAATTAAAATGTTAAATGACGAAATGATGAAAGGTGACGAAACTGATGAAAAGTGACAAACCTGACGAAAGGTAACAAAACTGACAAAAGGTGACAAAACTGATGAAAGGTGATGATATTGATGAAAGGTGATGAAACTGACAAAACTGCAAAGGGCGACAAAACTAATAAAAGACGAAGATACAGATAAATGTTGTTTAAACTCATTAAAGATAATGTTAATACAGATAAATGTTGTTTAAACTCATTAAAGATAATGTTAATAAAAAAAAAAATAAACAAAACAGTAATTTATAAAAAATTAATTACATAATAGGCGCTTGAATTGTTTAAAGGGAGTTAGAAACGAGTATTCTAAATTGTATTATATTAGTACACTACATATCAGTTCTAGTAAGAAATCGCTTGGTGCTTTGTGGTCTTACAAATTTGTTTGTGCCAGTATGGTTTAATTATTATTTGTTATTCCATGAGTATTATGGCATTTTTACAGTTATTTCAATCAGTCTATAACAACCCTAGCGTTGCCAAGAAAAAAATGAACTGGATTATTTTGCTGCTTAAATATCATTTCGGATACCGATATCCGGATGAATTATGAATTTTATTCAATGAAAATAACATTCGTTTTTTTTTTTTTGTTTTTTTTTTTTTTGTTTTTAACGGGTGCACTAGAGTTTCATCTAACAACTATGCAACTATAGTTGACGAGATACCTTCGCTTAAAGTTTTAAAAAAAAATTAAAACGTCTATCACAATAGATACTGCGCCAAAATGGTTTAAATTTAAGCAAAGGTATCTCGACAACTATATGACCAAATTCAATGAATTATTTTTATTTAAATTCTGCGGATTTATAGAATTCAAATAAAAAAACTTTCGTTGAATTCGGTCAGATGGTTGTCGAGATACCTGCATTAAGTCTATCACAATAGAAACTGATTAAAAATTTTTTAATAATTTGAGCGAAGGTATCTCGACAACTATCTGACCAAATTTTGTGAAATTCTTTTTTTTATTTGAATTATACGAATCTGGGTAGTTTTAAAAAACAAGAAACCCAGTGATATCTTCGTGGGCAATATTAAACACTTGGCCTAAGTTAGGGTTAGGCCGATTTGTTAGTGCTTGTAAACTTTTACGTTATGTGATAATCGCCGAGTTCCTTGTTCCTCAAGTGTTTCTTGTTGTCCTGTTTAGGCCCAACGTACAGAGTTAAAGCCGTGGTAGTAGTGGTATTTGGTTACCCAATTCGCCAAATACAGTACAGTATAGCACGCCATGATTGACTCAACCTATTATAGGTAGGTTACATGAAGAAATTGTGGAGCGACGGATTCGTGTCACCAGATAATTCAGATCGAATAAACATATTAGATCCGATAGGTATTAGAATAATTATACGTGTAATCTTTAAAATA
>CAJVPU010001861.1:0-11782 GCA_910591775.1 Dentiscutata heterogama | reverse complement strand
AGGAGTAATCGTTTAAGATCCTAACCGGCTGTGGCTATGCACGCGAAACGCCCAGGCAGACTTAGCATTAGTCATGACTCATTTTTAATGATGAGCTAACCCCCTTTTTTTATTTTAATAATAATATTCAAGGTTATGTGTATATGACGAAGACAAAACTCCTGGTAAGAGACAAACTTAAAATCGAAAAAAAGACGAAAATGTGAAACTCGCGAAGCCCTAGTAGAAGCTCTCACTAAAAGGCGAATACTGTATAACCTGCCAAAAGTCAAAATATTTTGGTAGACAAAAAGATATAAACAAAGCTAAGCCATAGTATATTGTATACTTCGTGAAAATTATTAATAAAAGATAAAATATGCCTTTTTATTTTTTTTTTAAAAAAAAATTTAAGACTTTTAAATTATGCTGGAGTTGTAATTACAACAAAAACTTTATAAATTTTAATAATTAATCATTCATATTATTTATTTTTTTTAATTTTTTCGAATACAATATTAGGCTCAACCCCATTTTTTTGTTTCTCATCAAAGTGCTGCATATCTAAGAAAACGGAATAATGTATTTCCCCAGATTCTACGATTAAACATGCAAATGAGCATCAATTTTTGAAGTAATACAAGATTATCGATATAATTTTTTCATGATTGAAAACATCAATTGAAATATAGACAGTACTTGTCAATGCAACCGGTGTCTTTCGTGATGAGATATTAACACTAATAGTATGAGATGTATCATTTATGTCGATTCACTGAAAAACGATTAACGTATGAACATGTCCATTTTATTTACATTATTGTTCATGTAAAATTTTTGCTTTAAAAAAAATTCACATTCTAATATAATAATATAATATACAATAAACAATAACGTCAATATAGATCATACGAAAATAACAGTAAAATTTTTTTTTCATCGTATGACCCAACATTACGATGTCGATTACAGTAATTTGTGTTCCATGTAAAATAAATTAAGGCCATACAAGCTTGATAAATCGATTTTTATGTAATCAGTGCACCTTGCATAAAGAGATATTAAAACTAATAGTATATGACGTACTTTCCATTCATTGTAAAGCTAATTACATATAAAAATAATCATTTGAGGGAGGGCGATTTTACTATTTACAAAAAATTGGCTGATAAATGACATTCCCTTATTGTTATAATTAACATGTTACTTTCGTTCTAAATTCTAACTATCATGCTACTTTCATTCTAACTAATAATTTTTGTGTTGCTTTTGTTTTAACTATCGTGTTACTTTTCATTCTAACTATTATTATTCTATTGTCATATCTAAAGTTACTATCTATCTGAAGTTGCAACTTTAGATATATAAAGTTGCACCTAACCGGAATTATATATATGAAGATCTAATTTCAGGGGCTTAATTTTAGTCAGATCAACTTTATATATCTAAAGTTGCAACTTCAGATAACTTCAGATAGTAACTTTAGATACGACACATACACAACCAAGCTTTTTAAATGTCATATCGATATTGCTGTATTGGTCCAGTGATCATTATGTATTTAGAAATGATTAACAAAATTCTTTTGCTCAAGTTTTGTCGATCAGTGATTATCAATTAAAAAATCTGACGATTATTAAATATATCCAGTAAAGGGACATGTCGATCACTGATTTTTGTACGTACGTATCTAAAATTCTTATTTTCACTATCATATCTTGGTTTTTTGTATGCATGCATTCAGTTATTTTGATTTTTTATCTTCCTGTTAAAATTTTAATGCATATATAAAGATGCACGTGAATAAAACTCTAAATAGAATAGTAGGCAGAAGTTGAAAGTTTCAGGTGCTGCAGATGAGCTGCATACAAATCATGGAAAGGTTCACAAAACTGCGAGACATGGAGTGCTTAGAAAAACAAATAATATCGATATTAACCATTTAGCAATATCAGCAAAGTTCACACGGGGAAATGACAACTTACCATTGTTTTGTTTTGAGGAATTTAAAACCATCTGCAGAATTGCACGAAAATCAAACCTGATTTTATGGTTACGTGAACCATTTTAAATTAATTGTATCGGCATGTATTACAGTAAAGTTTTATGCTTCAAAAACTATTTATTATACATGATCGACAAAATCTAGACAAGCCGAATAATCTCCACGATTTAAGGTTATAAATTCCGTGATTATGCAACATTTACGGAAAAAACATGGAAAATAAAACACAGATTGACTTTTTTTATATTGAATGTAACTGCTATCAGTTTATTTAACACAACGACTTATCTCAAAATCTCTATCATTCACTTTCCAAAAACCGGATGAAAATCATTTATTATTATTAACAGAATAACACAGCTGCTATCAAGACTTATTCATCAATGTGCCTTATCTCAAGATCTTTATCCCCTTTCTCAGGCCAATCAGAGCGCCTGCTGAAAACTGTCCCTTTTATATTGATTAACATGATAGAAGTTTTAAAAATTATGTAATTTGATTGGTTAATTTTCGCAGGCAGATCAACAATATTAACAAATCATATGTATGTCTTCCTATAAATCTGATCAGACTCCTATGTACTATACCCGGGCCTACAACATGAGATGAAGCTTTGGTAAAATGTAAGAGACCTGGGGTATACAAATAGGAAAAAACAATAAAATAAAATTATCAGACCACACCCATACAAGAGACCATGGGTCTAATTATTGGTAAAATGAATTGGATCCGGGTCTCGTATACGGTAGTTTATGACACTTAAAAAAGAATATATTCTGTATGATAAATTGTCTATACAATCAAAGAATCAAAAATAGAAACAATTACACTGTTGGTCTTCAACTGCGCTACAGATAAAATTAAATTTTTTATTCAAAAATCATCAAATTTGGTTCTGGGATACAATGCATAAGAAATGTTATTGTCGGGAATGTCATTGTTCACAAATAAGGAAGTCATAATGTGAATTTTCTATAATAGCACTAATTCATTTTTCAGTTTTT
Source organism: Dentiscutata heterogama (assembly GCA_910591775.1). NCBI lineage: Eukaryota > Fungi > Glomeromycota > Glomeromycetes > Diversisporales > Gigasporaceae > Dentiscutata > Dentiscutata heterogama. The sequence goes on along the minus strand of CAJVPU010001861.1, from coordinate 8,794 downwards.
GTTTAACTGTCGTTAATAGCTCCGTTAAAAGCATTTTCATTAATAAATAATCAATCAAATTAGATTATCATAAATACTTTTGCAAGATCAAAAAATAAACATTGCGGTAAATTTATGGAATACCCTCAAAATCTGATTTTGACTGAGATAATCAATTAGGATGCGTCATTATAATAAATTTCTATTTTAATAAAGTGGTGAAGATGATTAGACGCGTTATCAATCTAGATCAAAGATCCAAAATAATTTAGTGACCGAATTTTCATAAATTTTCCGTGTTAATGAGTAAATTATTAGTACTATCAAAACAATTTCGTTAGACTAATTTAATTCAATTAAAGCGCTTTCAATCTAAGTTACTATATTTTTGTATCATGTCTAATGATATAAAAAATAAGATTACCCTAAGACCGAGTGAACCTGCTATGCGAGGAAAGCCTGTTGAAGTTACCGTAAATTATGTGGAAATAGGAAAAAGTGTAAGCATATATCTATAAAAATTTTGGCTTGTCTTAGCATATATATTAAAGAATACTGATATTATTTCTCAATTTAGTTCAAATATCCTACTGTTCACTCTTATACTTTTGACGTCACGATACAACAAAGAAAAAAAGCGAAAGATTCTGAAGCAAAAAAAGTGAAAAGAGAAGATTCCGAAGCTGTTTTTTATCAATTACTTAAGAAAAAGGAATTCGGCCAAAATGTTTTTCCAGTATACGCTGGTAATATGATATACTCTTCTAACAAACTTTGCAATGGTAAAGATAATAAAAAATTTGATCAGGTAATTATTTGGAGTTATTGAATTTTTGTTTTATTTGCTTTTATGCTTTACCTAATAAATAAATTTATTCTAGATAAGAATTCCACCAAAAGATGGTGCTGGCCGAGCAAAATTTTTTTCTGCTGTACTTAAATATAGTAATGAATATGAAACGCAACAAATGGCTGAATATGTCAAAGTGAACACAAATCAACGTTGGGGAGACGAAATCCAGAATAATCTTCGTGTTCTTAATACTTTTATTAACTCGGATGTTAGAGCACAATATCTTACACATGGAAGAAAGCAAATTTTCCCTAAATCAAACTCTCAAGATCGTTTATTTTTGCCAGGTGGAATCGAGCTAGTGCTTGGTTTCTATCAAAGTATTCGTCCTGGATGGGTATTAATATATTTTCATTATTAGATTATCTTTTTTAAAAAGAAATTTATCTGATAAGAGTTTTTAAAATAGATAAACTACTCATTAATGTTGACACATGTGCTACAACATTTTATCCATCCGGTTTATTGATTGATTTGATCCCTAAAATTCTTGCAAGTAAAAAATCCAAAGATGATTTACGAAGAGGGCTTTCCAAAGATGAAATCGATTATCTTAAGTTTTGTATGAAAGGCGTTAATTTTACAACAACTTATCCTTCTGCTAACAATTCAAAACCAAAAAAGAAAGTTTCTTATATTACTGAAAAATCAGCGCAGCAAATTAAGTTCAATTATAATGGACGGAATATTAGTGTTAGTGAATATTTTCGAGTGTGCGGAACGCCATTAGAATTTTCTATGCTTCCTTGTGTTGCTGTTAAGTCAACTAATCGTGGACAAAGTGATGCACATTTTCCTTTAGAAGTCTGTTTTTTAATATCAGGTTAGTTAGTCCTATGTTTTGGGAATTTGATATTATGTATTATTGTATTATCTATTATCTAATGCGTTTGAAAAATTTTTTAGGAGAAAAATTTAAATTTGATAAGCTTAATAAGAAACAGAGAAAAGATATGGTCGATAAGACTGCTACTAAACCATCTGATCGGTTTCAAAAAATCACTACTGCCCTTACAAATGTATATAAACACTCGGAAAATAATGCGATGAAATCAATTGAAATGGTAGTTGGAAAAGAGTTTATAAAAACTACATGTAATATAATTTTACGTAGATTATGTCATATAATGTTTCACAGTTACTTATTTTAATTAATTTTTTTTAGCAAGAGTTCTTGAACCACCAAAAATTACTAGTACTCCTGAAAACAAGGAAATCATTCTTGAGTCTGGTTCATGGAATGTTCCTAAATTTATCGAAGTAGATATTTTTATGGTGCAAATATTAACGCACTTCAAATTATAACTTATACGCATCTTTTATACGTTAGCCAGCAACATTACGTAATTGGTCTGTCGTTTGGTTTGATCCATTCTTAAAGAAACCACAGGTTGACGATGCGATTAGAATTTTAATAGAAGTATTAACTGAAAAAGGATTGGTATGCATATCATTAATAACATTAATAAGTTGCACTTAATGTTTTTTTTTTTACTTTTGTAAAAAATTTTTATTTCATTTTTTAGAATGTACAAAGTCCTCAAATAGTTATTCAGGGCAATCCTCAAAATTGCAAAAATGTAAATATTATCATTCTTTTAAAATTTTATATTTATATTAATCATTAATATCATCATATTTGTATCTTGTAGGCTCTTACTTTAGCTGCACAAAGAGCAGACTCAGAAATAGTTCCACAGCTTATTGTTAGCATTATTTCAAGTAAAAATAATGAAGCTTCTGGGATTTACACTGAAATAAAGAAGATCTGCTTAGTTGACTTGGGCATTAATTCTCAGTGTTTTCGAAGTAAAATGATTGGAGAACGTCAGTGGAGGCAAAAATGGAGGCAAATTTGTCATAATATTGCATTGAAAATAAATGGAAAACTTGGTGGAACAAACTCCCAGTTAATCCCAAATCAACTTGATTTTAAAGATGCAAAACAAGTACATATCTTTATTAGTATATATTTATTTAAAATGTAAAAATTAACTAGAAATCTACGATATTCCTTTTGATATAGTACATGATTCTTGGTGCCGATGTTTTTCATCCTAGCAAAGAAGATAAACGAAAAGGTCGACCAAGTACTGCAGCCATAGTCGCGTCTATGGATCTATTTGCCACAAAATATGCTGGCCGATATAGTATGAACAAAAAGTTAAAAAATGAAGTTATTGAAGAAATTGATAGTATAGTTATAGATTTTATTAAAGTATTTGAGGAAAAAAATAGCAAATCCCTTCCGGAAGCAATTTTATTTTATCGAGACGGTGTTGCTGAAGGACAGTTTGAAATAATAATGGAGGATGAAGTTATTAAGTTATTAGATGCACTTAAAACTTTTTATCAATCCCGTGAGCTTCCACCTCCAAAATTAGCATTTATAATTATGCAAAAGCGACATCATACTAGGTAAATAATTGCACATTAATATATGCATTTTGATATATATATTTTTTTATTAACTTTTAGCTTATAAAATTATGTGTAGAGCTAAACCAAATGATGAATCCAAAGCTGATCCAAAAGGTAACGGTAACTGCCAACCTGGAACTATTATAGATAAAGATATTGTTGTTCCACAATACTTTACTTTCTGTGGGTATTTACTTTATAATTATTACTTCTATAAAATATTTATTCTTTAAATAACTTTGATTATATAATGCTATTTTTTATAGTTTTGCAATCTCATTCTAGTCCACGTGGGACTGCTAGACCCGCGTATTACCATGTTATCTATGATGAAATAGGGTTTTCTCAGGATAAAATACAAGCCCTTACTTATAATTTATGTTTTTCATCCGTAAGGTGCTTATTACAAATAAATTTGAATATTATAAAGTTTATAAATTAAAAACTATTTTTTTATTTTAAGGTGTAATCTCGCTTTATCAATGGTGACACCATTGCACTATGCTCATAACCTTGCAAATCTGGCAAAAAACTTTGTTACATATGATGAATTTCCTGTTACGGCTACAGATCGGCCAGAATATGTTCAGAACGGAAACGTAAACTATGTCCGTGAGGACATTAAGAATACGATGTACTTTGCTTAAAGTAAGATTCTATAAAATTTTACTCAAAAGAAAATAATAGTTTTTTCTTTCATCTTTCTTTATGAATTATCTATATTATGCGATATTATTATCATTTTTGAAATATTAACTACTATTTTATGCTTAAATAAAATTCGAATATTTTTAGCGTTACATTCAATTTGTTCTATGTTTAAATAGCTTTTTTAACGTTGAATTAACAAGATCAAAGAACGCGTTTCAATTTTGATTAAATAAATTTAACAGACAACTCGGACTTAATTTGATGGATTAAATTGATTTGTAACTCTATTTGCTTGTTAAAAACTGTTTTTTTTTTTTTACATGAAAGGAGATTATTACCAAATAATTAAAAAGCTTTGAAATAATGTGGCTATCTTGTTAGGTGAAACACTTATGTAAATGACAAAAGACAAATCTAAACCTAAACAAGATAAAAGACAAACTCTTGAAGAAATGGCAAACTGCAAAACGATATTACTGTAATATCCCCAAATCAGTTGCGTACTGTATATAAATTTAAAATTTTGAAAATTAATAATCAATGAATAGATTAAAATGCAATCAGATTAAAATGATGTATGGGATCTTTGCTAGGAAAATCACCCTTCGGAATTTTCCGATTGGGCTAATTCGGAAAAGCTTAGACTAGGATGTCTGTTGTAAATCACCTTTTGCTTTATTGATTCGATAGTTTATTAAATAAACTGTCGAATCAAAAAATGATTTACATATGAATAAGAACCGACATTCTGGTTTAAACTTTTTCGAATTATCCCGATCGGAAAATCCCGAAGGGTGATTAGATCCAATATGACAAGCCACAGAAAGTACAAAGTATCAATATAACCAAAGTGATGTGTAGTTACTTAGGATTCAATCTTATGTACTTTGTCCAAATTTCACAATCGCGTTAGTCAGAGGGTATTTTCGTACTTTTGTAGTGTTACGCGTGAAAATTGGTTTGCCGAGAATACCCTAACCCAACCAAACAAACCAACACGACCAAGACAACTTATCGAAAGAGACGTTTAGATTTGGACGGTGGAATGGCTCTAAATAGGGTGCGGGACGGGCCGGGCCCGCTTAGATCTGAAACTCAGCTCGAAAAAACAGGGGAGACCGTCCCAAATGAGGTAACCAAATGTTACACAAACTCTCATATCTTGCATATTTTCAAAGCCAATCAAATTAGCGAACTGCGACGCTATTCACGCCTGTGGCTTGATCGCTATTAGTGTAAGAAACGTAAACATTGAATAAAAATGTAACAATCGATTGTAAATTAGAAATTATCTAAATTTAATAAATTTAATTTTCTTTGTACGAACGAAATTGCTTATCGTTATAACAAACTACTATGATGTCAAGTAAAAAATTGCGAATTGGCATCATGACATTTACTAATATAGGTGTTCGTTCGGCTTTAGAGAGCTACTTTGTTGAAACTTTGCCTTATGAATAATTGTACGAAAAATAATCCTATAATCGCGATTTTGCTATCGTTATAAGCCTGTGATCCGTTATTTCCAGTCATCAATAGATTTGGACCCTTATATGTAATTTAAGAATTAGGCCCTTAAATGTAATTATTTTTAATGTGGGCCCGTATTTGTAATTATTTTCGTTTTCCGGGCCCTTATTTGTAAATTCCCCTTTAATTATATATTTGCATTATTAATATAAAAATTTAATAGTTTTTAACTATATCGCAATATTACAGTAATTTAATATTTTATTAAAATTTAATAAAAAATTACAACTGAGAAAATATTTTTTTTGCATTTTTAAATAAATTTGCCGTTATTGTCACATCATCTGCTACTGCTTCAACATCTGAATCATCCTCAACCGTGCCTTCACTATCTTCATTGATGAACTCATTTTCACCCAATTTGTTCATGATACTTGCCTTAATTGCTTCAATGTTTTTTTTTTACTTTGCCCTGAAGATGTTCTAAACAAATCAAGCATTTAAATTTACATCTTTGTAAGCAATGGCTATGGTAGCCATGCCCACATGAAAGAACATTACCATCATTAGTGACGTTAGTATAGTTAGTACAAATATCACATAAAACAGTTGTAAATAGCTTTTTAGAAGTAATGAAACCTCTTGGGAGATGGTGATCAGTTATTTTGTAACCTAAAGAATGTAAGTTGTAAGTATTAATGCCATCAGATGAATCAATAATTAAATAATACAAGTGACGAGCTTGATATATTTTTCCAAAGCTATCTAAAAACAATATAGCACACTTTTGAGAAAATGTGTGCAGTTGCTTTGGTGTATATAGATATTTTACAGAATTTACAAAATGCCAATTAAAATTATTATCATCTCAATGCTAAAAAATAAAGCATGCCTCCTTTTGCAATTGATCTGCTGCGAAAAATTTAGGAGTATAGTGCCGAATGATGCTGTAAGCAACTTCTATAGGAGAATTGCTTAAAGAAGCAAGATGAGTAGTAACTATATCAATTATTGGATGATTAATCTCCATCTAATAAAAGATATCTAAAAAGAATATTAAAAGAGCACACTTATAGTTTTTTTGATCGAATCAGAAAAAAAAATCAGTCTAGCAACATATACATGATTCTTTATAAGCTGGCTAGTTACCTTCCTAGTAGTGTATAGCATAAACATTGAGAGCTAGAAGAATTAAATTGCTCAAAAGATTAGTTAAATATAAAAATTCTATATTTTTACAAGTATAACCAAATTTAAAATAAATAATATTAATTATATTGAACTATACTATATGCATTATATAGAAAATTAAATCAATTTGCTATGGCTATAGCTTCTTACCAAGATTTTTTCTTTTTCTGAATATGCTCTTGTAGATATCATTAAAAAAAAATGAATATTATTTAAAAACAAGTTCACAACTATTTAAAAATACATGAAGAGGACCTATTATAGGCAAAAATAATGTAACAAATAGTGAAATATTTTTGTTATCAAGATGAATCTAGTGTGTGATAGCTTTGCAGATGAAAAACTGGCCAGGCCAATCTGCAATAACAGAAATCACATAGCTTTCAAGATATTTTTGCATAGCTTCTTAATTATATACTATTCAAAAAGCTCTTATATAATCTTTAATATTCTTCAATTTGCCTCTAACAAAATTAACAAAGATAGCATTTTGTATATATCGATCAGTTTTTTTTTCTACCAACTTGTAATTATAGCTATATAATGTTAGTCTCTCTATAAGTTTATCCTCAGAACACTCACCTAAATAATCACATCTATATTCATAATAAGGAATACTAAGATTAATAATGAACTATTCATTAAGATGTCTTGTGATTAGGTCATAATTAATGACTTTTGGATTGTATACCCTATTACAAGGTATTGATAATATGGAATATAAATTTGCTAGAATTGTTGCTATATGAGTCAGAATAGGTGTGTTAGTAGAATCAGACTGCTGTAGTATATGAATATTGTAATAATCATCAATATTTAGTACAAACACTTTTTCTGAATATTTTAAAATAGCACTTTCTACATATTTCTCATGAGTATCTGAAACTTGCTTTTTCTTTTGATTAACTGCTCTTGTAGTTGTAGTTACACTGAAATTTGCTATTGTATTTAAGCCTTCATTGGTTGTATCTACAGAATCGAGATAATATGCTATATCAAACTTAAAGAAATTAATTTTAGTATTAATTAATAATACAAAAAGATAGTATATATACACTATCAATTTTTTATATGATTAAGGGTTTGATCATTGTGTTCAAATAGTATAGCTACCAAATAAAGTTGATCAAGAAAATTTTTTATACCCTTATTTGTTTGAAATACTTCTCATAGTTCATCATATGAATAAATAAGACCTTCATTCTTTATATGTTTACTTTCATAAAAAATTCTTACCATGGCCTCAATAATCATGACAAAGTTGACCATACTTACCTTCTTGTTCACAATTTTCATATCTTCTAACATCTTTTCTTGTAACTTCTTCTATTCTAGTTACTTCAACTTCATCTTCTTCAACTAAAGCTTTTACTTGCTTGGCTCTTCTTTGTAGTAGATTCTCTACAAAATTTATATAACAAGTATGATATAATTTATCATCTTTCATCTATATTACTTTAGTTAAACCATTATTTTTTGCTTCTTCCTACTTTTTGTTTTTCAAAGAGTAGAATTTAGTTGGTCCAGTTGTTTTGCTATTCATACAACACTTAGAAATAGATATTTTTTTAATGGGCAAATATATTATGAAGGTTGAGGAATTCAGAGGAATTCAACTAATATTCTTATAGTATAGCACAAAAACTTCAAGTTTTACTTAATATGCTTTGTGGGTTCACAGAAAAGATAATCTACCTAAATTTCTAAAAGAAATATTGTAAAATATATAAAAAAAATTTGCCTCTGCTTACCATCTTTAAAGTTTGTTTAATCTCAGGAGAAAGCCAAGATTCTCTATCTTGTTTTTGCTGCTTTTGTTTTTGATCAAGATTAAATCTATTGAATCATTTATATAATAATCTACAAACTCAGAGCATACTCAGAAAAGTCCTACCTGTTGCTCAAAAATTATTTGTAAGCACAAGCCCAGCTTATAAAAAAAAAAGTTTGTAAAATAAATTTGGCTTGGCCTTATTTAAAATTATATAGGAAATGGTTTAGATAAACCTGCTTTCAGCACTTTTTAGTTAATTTTAAGATTTTTGATTCAAATTAAAGTTTTAGTTTTTTTTATATGAATTACATTTTTTTTTTTTTTTTTGGTATTAAGGTGAGGTCTTGCTCATATCTTTATTGATTAATTTATATAAGAAATTACATAGTTATAAAAGCTTAATTTGTACAAAAACAAATAAATATAAATTATATACAAGAATAAGAGCTCAGACT
>CAJVPU010001860.1:0-11785 GCA_910591775.1 Dentiscutata heterogama | reverse complement strand
AAATATATAATTATATATTTTTTAAATAATTTTATTAATTATTAAAGCTTGGACAAGCTTTGGACAATCTTGGACATATGGACATTGTAAACATGGACAAGATCAAAAAAGGCTATGGACAGCAAAAATATACAATACTGCCTGGGGTATTTTACAAATAGACTATTTTGATAAGTATTTTACTCGAAGGGTATAGCATGAGGTATCTTGGTTTAATAAAATATATATTTATATATATATTGGGTATATTATATTGGTGGTATCTTGAATATTTTTCTCTATGAGAGCTATTGCAGGTAGAGTGGAAGGTGGAATATTGTCTGGAATAAGAGCTAGACTAGCAAAGGATTAGACAGTGCTAGAGGTGTTAGGGTAATGATGCTCTTGCTAGATTGTCAAATATACACTAGTTAGAGGTAAGGAGGAGTGGGAGTTTGAGCAAGGTATCAGGTATCATTCTGATAGTATAGAATTGCCTTAGTTTCTTTATAGTTGGGGTGAACTTTGTTTGTTGTTAAATTGGAAGTAATATAATAACCTTATATTTAGCAAGGATTTCAATGATTTCTTTAATATTGTTAAGAATAAGAGAAAGTGTTTTGGTAGTTGTATTAGTGTTGTTGGTAATAGTGCTAACAGAAGGGTTGTTTTTTATTTTAATCCAGCTAACAAGAAGTTGGATAAAGTAGTAATACTTGTAAAAATTCTGGCTATATCCGTGAGTTTTTGTGTATTCATAATTGGTAGAGTAATGTTGAAGTATGCTGTTATTTCTTCAGCTGTGGGAAGAGTAGGTTTGTCAGTAGGGTTTGCTTCTATGATTTCTGGTAAGAGTGGAAATTGGATTCTGTAATAGGAGAAGACTTGTTTAAGGAATTCTCTGGCTACTCTGTTCTTTGTTATAGGGTAAGTAAATACTGTTTTGGTTTTGATTTTGCTAGTGTTTTTTGGTAGAGAAGGCTTTGCAACAAAGTAGTTGTTAGGAAGTAATTTAAAAGTATAATATTCTCTAAGCTAAGCAATAATATCAGTAAGTGGAATAGTAGAGGTAGCTAAGTTGAATAGAAAAAATTTGTAGACTTTGTGGTTAAGTTCCTAGTAGGTAATAAGAAGAGGTTTCTTGGAAGATGGTAGGTTGAAGTAGATATTAGGGATCTGGGTTATAGTATAGAAGTCTGCTAGTTTTTTTTTGTATAGTATATGGAGGGAAGTCAATAGAAAAGGGACAAATCAGATAAATTACAATTTTGAGAAAATTGAGTTTTTGTGTTATGTTATACCAAATTTCTGAAACAAACCAGCCAAATCTGGCTAAATTTGAATTAAACACTTCGATCTAATTTTGATCATCACTAGGTCAATAGAAAAGGGACAAATCTATCTAATAGATTTGTCTCATTTCTATTAACTCATGCATCACACTAATTAAGGTTTGATATGATTTTTTTTTCCTTACTACCAGTAAGTCTTCATATAATTTTTTATAAGTATTTTTATTGCTTTCTCGAGCTAATTATAACTTCAATAGTGCAAAAAGAGGTTGAAATAATTTAAGCTCACGTAACTAGTGGGTAGATTTGTAGACTTTAAATTGCTCATTGTGTATAAGTTATAGAAAACTAACCAAAATCTGACTACAGAAAATCTTGAACAGATCAAAAGAACCTACCAAGTTGATATTAAAAAACATATAGTTGATTTTAAATATGATGACCCTTTTTATAATGAACTCTGGATATAGTGTATTCAAAATTTTAAAATTTATAGTATAGTAAAACCTTTGTAAATGTATGCTCTTGGGATCAAGCTTAAACAACATGCATTTAAAGATCAATAAGAAAGTGCATTTATAAAAAGCATGAATATATTTGGGCCAGAAATCGAGTGTGCATTTATGGAGGTTTTACTGTATATAGTTTAGTTCTCTGAGTTCTATAATTTTTTTTTTTCAATCTGTTAGCTTGTTATAAAGAGAACAATATATTTTTTAAAGTGGTAAGCTTATTGATTCAAAAAAGTTTTATGATTAGAATTTGGAAATATGTTTAATTTTACGCTTCTCTATTTTAAACTTGTATTAATAATCAAATAAATTAGCATTTTTAAAGTGTCGTCCCCAATTTTGTATCACTTGTCTGACATCTTACTAGCAGAGAAACTTTAGTGCTCATTGATTGTGGTTTATATAATTCTATAAAGTATTAAATCCCTATACAATTGTATATTATTAAAGTTTACTTCTAAAGATATAATCATCTAAGTTTACTCTATTTTTATTAAAATACTATCTTATATCTGGGTGAAAATAGTATTACAGTAGTATACATTCATCACTCCCAGAACTAAAAAAATATCCATCATCACCATAATAACTTCTATTTAGAAATAAAGTATTATATAATTTTTATATAAATAACTTTATTTAAAAGAAAAAGATAATTTTAATTTCAAACTTCCAAATAAAAATTTACTATTACCAATTATTTTAATTTTGCAAATTTTTTGATTTTTTTGGTTTGGGTTGGTTGGATATCGCACAGTAAATATCACATTTTGCAAGATTTTGTATATGCTATGCTATTTCATTGTACAAATACTATTGTCTTTCTAAGCTAATACCTTGTGGAGTAATCATATCTGAAAAAACTAATTTATCATTTCTTGTTTTTGAAATTGAAGAAACCTGTGCAATCATAACTTCAGTTTCATTACTATCAAATGACTTTCGAACTTTCACTTTTCCTGGATATTCACAAGACATAGTAAAATGATACTGCATAAGAATAGACAAAACAGTAGTAAAAAACTGATTAAAAAATTGACTCCAATTATAAAATATAACTCTCCTATTTCCATCAGAATTAACAACCATATCTGCATTATTATATCCGCCAGTAGTAGATTGATTAATAACATGCATTAAATCTTCTAAATTATCTACTTCAGAATTCCTAAGTTTTAATTTGAATAAGCCAAAAAACCTATCTGTTCCAAATTTTGTATAGCTAGGAACCATAAAACTATATATGATTTTTTCATACAAACTGGTTATTACTCACCAACACAAGTATTTAATCATTGCATTATTTTTGTTTTGTCCCATGCAGTTGTCTATATAAATAATAACATGCTTTTTACCAAGGCTATGTGTAGCAAAATAATGATGAACAAGAGATATTACTGTATTTGTGCCTTTTCCAATACTCTCATTTTCTGGAATAAGGTAAAAAAACAATTGTCCAAAAGTTAAAAAAAAAAAATTTCAATAAGTATAAAGCATCAAAGCAAGATGACATTGTAAAGGACTGGAAAATAGGTAGATAAGTATTTTTTTCTCTAATCAGTATTAAATTAAGGGCTTTGTAATTTATCGCTATAGCGATGTATTGCTACCCCGAGTTTATGACAAAATTCTGAAAATAAAACCCCCCAAAATTAAAATCCCAATAATCATATTATTAGTAATATAAATTACTAATCATATGCTGAGTTTGAATATTAAAGCTCTGACATTGTGCGATATGCAATTAAGTTTCTGGGATAGCGATACATCACTATAGTGATAAAAAAAATTCCTTAAATTAATACACTTTAATCTGCTATTCAAACTAGTATTAAAAATTCAACATGAATATTGTGCAAATTGTAATATGCATTCTACGAAATCACAATTGCTATCCACTTAGTTCTAAGAATAATTAAATATATTTAAACCATTAAACACATTTGCTCTAATATAATATATATGCTATATATATATATATTTGAGAAAGAAAAAAACTGCATTATTCTAAAAATTTTTCATTTTCTTTCTCATATCGTCACTTTGGATTTTCTTAGATAATTGATTAGGGTCAGAGGGCAGTATTATTAATTTTAGTAGATATTATAGGTTTAAATAGAGACCCCAATTTTTAGCATAATCCCTTACAATAAATAATTCATTTTTGATTATATCGATTTATATACATATGATGCTATTAAGGAAAAATATGTTATCAGGTATTTTTTTTCTAGTTTGTTTTCTAAGCAATGACAGGTTTTCCCTTGATAGTACTCATATATTAAATTTCTTGAATGAGGTAATTCTTTTTACAACTATTAAGTGATTGTTAAAATCGACTTGAAGCTAAGGTTGTTTATTAAATAGCATACTCAGGAGTCACTTCAGATTAAACTCAACCCATGGTTTAAAAATATTTGAAGTAATCCAGAACAAGACTAAAGCAAACCTAGAGTAAAATCCAGAATAAAGTTAATTTAATAGAGTGGAGATTGAATTAATCTAACCCAACTCTATCTAACTTACTAACAATCTTACTTGCACTAGTAAATTTAAAAAAATACCATGTTGAATAGCATGATTCGAATACTATCAAACTGCTATTCGAACTGTGCATTCAACACTATCACATAATTTTACAGACATGCATATCCTGTGATAGTGTTGAATAGTAGTTCAAATGGCAGTTCGAATAGCAGTTTGAGTGTCAATTCGAATCAACATGACAAATTTTTTAAATTTTATGATTGTTGAAAAACTCAACTAAAAGTCGACTCAATCGAAGACCCCTTACCAATTGTTTACAAATTTACCTGTTGTGAGATGGCTTCCTCATATACGCCGAATACTTTAATCTTATAAAGCGATTTGAAGTATGTTGCCTCTTCTTGCTATGAAGAGTAAGGAATTAATACATTTTCTGTAAAGTCCCATGAAATATGGTTTTTAATATCAATTAAGTTTGGAAGTCTGGGCCAGGGAAGGTTGATTAAATTTAAAGAATTTAAAGCTGCCTTGGATTTGGTAATACAATCTCTAAAATGCAATACATATATTTTAGTAATATAAATACTGTATAAATATAAGGTGAAGAGGGGTAATTTGTGGGGTGATAAAAGTGGCAGATTAAATTATATTAAGTTTATACACAGTTTATTAATTTGATTCTAGTTAACAGATTTCATATCAATATAATTGTACAAATACTAATACAAAGTGAGTAATACTGCAGATGATTGTTATAATAATATACTAATAAATATTGCTAATTTAACATTAATCTGTATCATTAATTTACTTTAAATTTTTGCCAAATTTTTTTTTTACCTTACATTTATATAACAGATAATTAAATTAAATTATTGTTACCTATAATTTTCACGCTCTAAATACGCCCAATTGTAATGATTAGTTCATTTATTTAATTTTTCTAGTATCTCATTAGTGTTCCAATATTTTGTACCAAACTGTTTTTTTTTGCAAAGCATACATAAGTCACTTCGTAGTGTTATAAATTGAATTCCAAGGAGGTACTATTTCCAAATATGTAGAAAACTTGATAAACTAATTTTATCCATGTTATCATATTCTAAGTTATCATAAATCTAGTATAATGATCACTTACTTTCACATGCGGGTAAGTAAATTATCTTACAAGTATCGTCACAGAAACTACACCCTAAATGATACACATTTTAGCAATTGTACTGAATAGTTGATGAAATTATTATTAATTACAATTAATTGATTGCTAATACAGCTGCATAGGATTAATTTTTTATAAGAAATTAATCAAATTACAGCTAGGGAAAAACTTGCAAGTGCAAAATAGGTTTCTAATCTTTTAGATACATTTGAATATATAAATATATTTATACTGTAATTTCAGTTACATATAATATAATATATATATATAGTAATTTTATGGGCTAAACTACCCTTCTCTGTATATGCAAATTCTACCGCTACGTATATTTTAACTGTTGTACATGTTAGATGTAAGGGCCTATAAAATACTAAAATAGGGTAGCAATAGTTAATTACATATGTACCAGGTAATGGAAGTTCATACTGATTGGCAAAATTTATAACAAATTTAAGCACATTTAAAATAGTTGAGAAAGAAATTGCATGATTACTAATACGTCTTGTTAACCTGTGAGTTTTTGGTATAAGACCAAGTCTTTGATAGTGTGAGCATAAGGTTTCCCATCTTCTTTTTTGAATATCATAAATTATATATCAAGTTTTTTGGCAAATCATAATGCCTTCAAATTTATAACTTGTTATTAAGTATGATTTGGGTGTTCCATTCTTGAATTCTAATGCATTTATGCTAGCATCAATTATTCAAGAAAGCACAAACTAGATTCATTTGGGCCTATTGCTTTTATTTCTTGATATCTTTTAAGTGCAAATTGATAATTAATATTTAAATAATATTTTTTAACACAGCAGTCGAGTTGTTGTAGTTTTGTTAAAAAGGCATTGTTATCTCACTTATCCAACCACTTTTCACGAGCTTTTTCATCTTCTATTATTGTACGCATTGGATAAAAAGTGTATATCTTATAAAAATAGTTGATTTGATCAATAGTAAAAAAATTGTCACTATATGGTTAAAGATATTAGTACTTCATTATGAACTTCATATTTATTAGTTTTATTATCAGAGTCTTTATTCGAATCATTTGTCAAATAAATATCTTGAAGTTTAGAAATATCATCATTTAAACTTTCTAATTTATTATGAGTTTTAGCAAAAATGCTGTCAAAAAATATATTTTTATTATTGTTAGCTATCAAAAAGTATCGAATGTAATTATAAAATGCTCTTATTATAGTAAAGAAGTTAATATTATCTTTATAACATAAGAGTTTTTATATAAATAGATTCTGAATCACTTTATTACTATATCGAGGATCTAATTACTTTATTTAATTGAAGACGCCAAAGAATGCATACCAAATAGCTTCTAAACTAGTAAAGATATACAGTCAGGCCTTCCTAAATGCAACATGTTGGGGCAAAGCTTTTGACAATATGTATTTAAGAACAATAAGAAAAATATATTTGGGCCAAAACTTGGGGTTGCATTTAGAGAAATCTGACTATACAAACGGATTATATCTCAAATTCACTAACTTATTATATACTTGAACTGACTCTTCAATATTATTTATGCACAAACATATGATATAACATAGCCAGTTTAATGCCAAACAAAATCAAACCTTCCAAAGTTTGGTACTTTATTGAATCTTTCCTGTCAAGTTACACACCAATATATAATGTAACAAGAACTAGTTTAATGCCAAAACCCCAAGGTTTGATACTTTTTAAATCTTTTCTGCCAAGTTATGCGCCAACATATAAATATTAAAGAAGCAGTTTAGCACCAATCAAAACCAATGTCTCCCAAAGCTTGGTGCTTTTTTGAATTGTTCTGTTTAGATCTGCGCAATTACTATGTATTAAGTATAAAGTTAATATGTTTTTATTTATACTTATGAATTTTTTCTGATATTTTGAGTTTATTCTAGAACTTATCTTATAGTAAACTAGTCTTATACATTCATCCACTTTTATCATAATTATGGATAATTACCTCTTGTATCATTATAACTAGAATATCAGAATTAGTGATGTGCCATTTATATGATCCTCAGATTTTTTTTAGCATATAGTATGTACAGTATGTACAGTATATATAGTACATATAGTAGAATTTTTTATATATCATAGTTTTGGAATATTCCAGAATATTTAGAAACTTATAAATATTATAGCCTAAACTTCATAACTTATAAAATAACTATCAAAATTTTAGCATACAGTACATATAGTACATACAGTACAGTATATATAGTTTAGTATGTGACATATCACTAATCCGGACTTATACAATTTTAGCGATTTTTTATTGTTTAAACAATAAAAAATTACTGAAATTACATAAGTTTAGACACTCTAGAATCTAAACCAGAAACTATAAAATTCAAAATTTATATAAATAAAAAATTTTCCTAATCGAAGCATAATAATGCAGTTCTTATACTATTATCTAGATAAAAGTTTATAAAGGCTGTATCTCAATATATCAAAGCAAGAAAAAAAAGGCAAAGTTTAAACAAGGCTATACTTCAATAAAAGGATAATAAGACTTTTATACTTATCTATAAATACCGGTATTCTAAGTTTTAATGATCTAAATTTCGGCTGCTTTAATTTAAACTTAATTAATACAGGCAAAACAAAATCCAGGTACTATTTAAATCTCATAACTCTATACTATTTAATATTTGTATAGCGCTAATAGAAAACCAGATTTTTATAACAGAAATTTAATATTGTTAACCGCTAAGATCTGGTTTCTCTTGGCATTGCTCATTTCTTCTGCTTATCGCATTTCCATTCAAGATTGAGATCTAGCATTAAGAAGTAAAAAAAAATTAGTAATTATGAATATAGATAAGAATTCTAAAAAAAATTTACCTCAGTTTCGCATTTTAAAAAACAAAGTTTAATACTGTTCTGAATATTTATAATAACGATAACTTTTACTATATTAATAGTTCAATAAAATAAGTCGATCTACTTAATTAATTTCTAATTTTAGATTTATCCGATCTCTGAATCTAGCAGCCGATCTGTGTAATTAAAAACCTTTTGAGTTTTGATATTTAAATTTTATATTATATAAACAAAGATTTTTTAATAAATAAAAATATTCTACATGGTTTGATTAATATAATGAATAAAAAAACTCAATTTTGAAAAATTTTTAATTTGTCCCTTTTTTATTGACTCACCCTCATATTGCAAGGTGCTGGAGCAAGGATTGGTAAGTAATAGGAAATAATTAATGCAGACTAGGTATAAGTTCATTGTAGTGTAGAGATAATAGAAGAAGCTTGGCAAAGTATACCTCTAGAAGTTCAGAAAATTTGAATACTCTTCTCAGAACATTTACTACTGCTCTAGTATGTGACTTTTGGGTAATTTGGAGCTTAAAAAGTAAGACCTTATAGATTTCTATAGATATTTGATCTGGAGAATCTGGTAAGAAGAGGAGCCTGTCTTCGATTGCCTTGTTAATTTGTGTTTTGATCTCTTTGTATGTATTATTACTTGAGTCTTTAATTTGTAAAAAGTCTCTAGCATATGATGGCTTTAACTATAAGTCTAGAGAGTGTTTGGTTTAGGTTGATATTGGTAAGATATTATGAAATATGTATCTTTTTAAGCATCATGTGGATCGTGTTGCAGTGATATTGGTTAGTATAACTTTGTTTTCTTTTTTGTATATAGCTAAAGCATTGTCAAAAAGATTAATATATTTTTTCTGGTATACAAGTGTAATTTTGGGGTTGCGGGTAAATATGGTGAAGAATCTGGTATTGAAGTAGTTGAATTTAAGTGCAATTGTATCTGAAAGTTTAGATATAGTGTGAGATATGGTTAGTTTATAGCCAATAAAGCTATGTATTCCTGCAGGAGTCTCAAGAGCTGTAGTGATCCTGTTATATATTTATAAGTCAGTGTTGAATAATATAATAGTAGAGGCTGTAATCTTGTTATAAACAATTGCAGCCTATTTCATATTATCTGGAGCATTGGTAGCAAGAAGCTTAAAACTAGTTTAAATAACTTGGCTATATATAGGTTTAGGGAAGATAGGCTAGGTATTGAAGAGAGATCTGGAAGTGCTGCCAGGTACAGATTTAGAGGCCTTGTTTGGGGCTATAATAAGTAGAGATATATTGTTTCTAGATCTTTTGCAATTAGTATTAGTACTAGTTGTAATAACTAGGTTTGTAGTATTAGAGCTAATTGCTATATTTGCTGCTAAAATAATTTGGTTAGTGAGAGTACTAGTTTTTTCTATATAGCTAGTAGTGAGATTGCTAGTAGTGGCTATACTAGTTGTAACCAGGGTAGGTGCAGTTGTGTTTGCTTCTACAGAGATGTTGGTGTCTTTGTTTGTATCCTTTGTGGTATTTGTAGAAGGCTTAGTTGTGTTTGTAGAAATGTATACCAATATATAAGGGGTAGCAGAGTATGTGATATCTTTCATATTACTTTTGTTTGAATCATTGTCAGATTCTATTTGTTTGATAGTGTTGTACAAAATTTTAGACAAGTTGGCAGTGCTTTTTGCCTTTGTGTAAAGTTTTATGTTGCTTTTGTAAGTATTTATAATAGTTATAAAGTCATAGTTATAAGTAGATTTGGAGTGTTTGGCACTGATATTTACAATATTGTTTTTTTGTATAGTAAGGTCAAAGAGAATTAATTGGGTAGGGTCATCATGTTTACATATCCATTGTAGTGGGTAGTTAACTAAATTTGGAATTTTGCCAAATTTAATAATATCGATATAGAAGAGGAAGCTATTAGCATACTCTGGAATAGAAAAGCTAACAGTAAAAGAGAATTGAACTAGTCTTTGATAGTGATTTTGACAAAATTTTTTTTATGTTCTATTTTTAAGACTAGTGGCTAGGTAATAGCAGAGATAGCTTTTAGTTATACAAATTAGCAGAATGTAGAAAATAGCCAAAGAAGCCAGAAGAGCTTTCTGAAATCATTTTTTGAGGAAGAGCTGGGGCTTGGTAAGGTGAGATGTTTAGTATTTCTTGATGTTTTTGTGTAAAAGGTTGATAGTATTTTGTTCTAGGCTGCTTAAATTTTAAAGATCCTTAGGATCACTTTTGCAGAAGGGCAAAAAAACTAGTTTTTTGCTGTTTGATGTGTTTATTACTACTAACTTGCTGGAGTAAAAGCTTTTTTTGAAAAATACACCTTTTCTAGATACTTTTATAGGTGCTGAGTAACTTTACTTAGAAGCCAGATATCAATTTACTTAGTAAGTTTTCAAGATAATATTGCAGAAAAATTTTTTCTTTTTGTTCTAATTTGGTAAAAGTGATCTACAGGGAGAGTTACCAAGTTAGCCATTAGTGTAAAATATTAATTTATCTATTTCTCTGTTTTTTTTAACTAAATCTACTAAGTTAACTCTAATTCTATTACTATTTATTATTTTATCTACAATATAAGCTTTTTAACCTTTGCTTTTAATCTCAACTTTTTTGCTACTTTTGATATTTTATAATTCTTTTGCTAACACTTGTGTTTTACTTTTTTCTTTTGTATTACTTTTTGCAAGGGTTTGTATACTAAAAATAGCCTTAGTGCATTTTTTGTATTCTGTATCAAGCTCATTATATCAGTTAAGCCCTGCCTTTTGACTTTGAACATGGTCTGGTTTGGATCTTGCTTAAGCACTCTTTGGTTTCCATTTATATCTGTATTTTTTACTTCTATATAGTTTTTTATTTCTATATATATATATATTTTCTCTTTTATTTTTCTAATTTCTATATCTTGAACATTTTTATTTTTCTATATTACCCATTCTCTAAATCTTCTATCTTGTTTAACTTCTCTCAAATGTGGTCTTAATGCCTGTAAGTTTTCTATTAAGATCATATACTTTGCTCTAACTTTTCAGATTTTAGTATCTAAAAATCAGCTCATCTTCAAGTTCACTAAACTATTTTGGTTTTTTTCCTCTCATATTATCTACATATACTGCTTTGATTTGTTTCCATGTTTCTAATATTTTACTATCTTCTAATAGTAACTAGGCTATAGACCAGAGCTCTAGTTTGCTCACATTCATTGTTTCATACTGTATTTATCTTTTTTCTAGTATTTTTGTGACTTCTATATTCTCAAAAAGTTTTATGTTTTTTTTTTTTTTTTTTTTTTTATTTCTTTGACGGATTTTGCCGTGACTTGATTTCTTAGTTTGTAGTACATTTAATCTATATATATTTATTTCTAAGACTAATTAAAAGCCCAACTTCATCTAACTACTTAAATAGTAACCAAATGCAACCCATCGTACTGGCTTATGGATAAGCCAGAAAGAAGCTCTTTTTTAAGAGCTTGTCCAAAAGGGGTTTACACCCTCTTGTATCCAACTTGAGATA
>CAJVPU010001859.1:0-11785 GCA_910591775.1 Dentiscutata heterogama | reverse complement strand
AGTTGGGATGCAGGTATGGTAGCTAGTGTGGAACCTAGGGCAGACTACTTAAATAGGCAACCAAAAGTTGCATATATGGCTAGTTATACTCTTATTAGTAATAATCAGAAAGCTTAAACAGGTAATTTCCTAGTTAGGTTGCAGGTATGGCGACTAGTATAGAACTCAGGCAGACTACTTAAATTAGGTACCAAAAGTATATGTGTGGCTTAATGTACCCTCATTATAACTGTATAACCTGAAGTTAATAAGTCTAATAAAAAGTCTTTGGCTATAGAGGTCACTTTAATATCAAAAAAAAAACAAAGATAAAAAAAGCAAAAAAATGGAAGTAGGTAGTTCTAATAAGAACCATCTACGAGAAAAAGTGTACTATTATAATCTGTATAAGGTTAAAAAATTATATAAACAAATATAACATCTATATATCTCTACTATAAGATTTTGCCTTAACATATTGGTTTTATTCTAACTCTACAACCAAATCTGGATAAGTTTTTAACTGAAACTAGTCAGTAAGCCTTGTCACATAGAGTAGCAATGTGTTTATTCCCAAACAAAACACGTAATTGCAATCTTCCAGGTTGACCAAATTTGAAAGAAGTAAACAATGCTAATCTTTTAACAAGGATAAGCTGTTTTGCCCACTTTTTTCAAAAATTTTAAAAAATAAGCAAGTGGGTAATAGTATAAAAGATAGCTCTTGTACTCTTTTTAAAGAAGTATATATATTTTTTCCAAAAGTAGTAAAATATAAAGAATATAAAGAGCCAAGTTTATAGCTAATTTTCTTGTTGGTAGATAATAAACCCTAAACTTGTTAGCAAGTAGTGTATAAGAACTACTTCTAAATAACAAATGCTATCTTTATAGTGAGTGATAAGCTCTAAGCCTGTTAGCAGGTAGCATATGAGAACTATCTTTAAATAATAGATGCTAGTTTATGGTTTTTATCAGTTTTATTCTTTTCTTTTCTACCATAGTTTATTGTTTTTTAGAAGAAAAGTATTTTTTGGTACAAGTGATTATCAGAAAAAGTTGTTGAAATTTAATAAAATTATAAACTTTTTACTAATTAATATATAAAAATTGTTGTTAATAGAGGTTGTAAAATTTAGAGAACCAATTATCAAAAAATAAGCAATATGTTTTAAATAAAAAATATAAAATATTTAAAGAAAATATTGTAGATCAATATTGAAGATAATATAAATATTATATTTAAAATCATATTTGATTTTAAATATTAATTAATTTGAGTTATGATAGATAGTATTAAAATATAAACTTAGTTAAATAGGTTTAAGATTAAGATTAAAATAAAATTAAATATAGTTAATAGTTTAATATTGATTATAAAAAAAAAGATATAGATAAACAAAATTGATAGCAATATAAGCATGTTAAAAAATAAAATATAAAGGTAAAAAATAGTAAAAATAAAAAAATTTTTTATAGTTTAGACTTGTAAAAAAAAATAGCAATAAAGTTAGATAAAATATTTTTAAAAGTAAAAAGTAATAATTTAGATAAAATATTAGGATTATAAAAAAGTATATTAGAAATGTTTTGATAAATAATATTAAAAAAAAATTATGATTTTTGTAAAATTATATTTTATAATAAGTTATTAAAATTACTATAGTTAAATTGTTATTAAATAATAGAAATATAAGCTACTTTTCTTGAGTAAAAGTTTAAAGAAAAGATTTAATAAAATTTAAAACTTGTATTCTAAGAGAGTTAGAAATTGGATTTGATTTTAAGCTTCTGTATTAATTGAAAATACTTGAAACTAGTTAGAAGTTTTACTAGAAAGTTAATAATAAAGAAATCTTCATTAAGTTAATTAGTTTTAAATATAGATAATAAAAAAGTTAGAAAACTTAATAAAATAATATAAATAATTTAAAAAAAAACTTGATGGTGTTTAGTCACATAATTAGAGTTAGATAATTTTAAATTTATTAGAATTGTTTTTAAGAGAAGTTTATTTTGGTAGTTAAATTATCTAGATTGGTTAAGTAGATCAAAAGTTATTAAATTTTAAAGATTTTATAATAGTAATAAATATAATAGTTAATATATATATATATATATATTTCACTATTAAGATGATCTTTTTGGCTAGGAACTGTTTTATTAAATATTTGAAACTTATTACAATTATGATAAAAGTACAACTAGCTACATATGCACTTTTGGTATCTAATTTATATAGTCTGCCTGAAGGTTCTATACTATTTGTTATACTTGCAATCTAACAGAATTACTTATTTAAATTTTTTGATCATAACTCAAAGCCTTTATATCTAACCCAGATATAATTTACTATTCATATATAGATTTTGTAATACCTCTAGCTTTTAGCACCTATTTTAAAACTCCTTTTGGCTGATTCTCAAAGTAAACCTAATACTACACATCATGTTTCATACACAGTATATGCTTATTCAGTAATATTCTTTCTAATTAGTACATATTGTCTGCTATTATTATGTTTATATTTTATACCACTTTTTGAGATACTGCTATAATACAATCTATATCTCAAGCACAATCTTTCTAATTAGTTTTCCTATTATTTATTTCTTATCTCTTATAAGGTTTATAACCCTAGTATCCATGTTTGTACTCCATACTTTGGTCTTCAGTCTTCCAATCCAGATAGCCTAGGAGGATTGGTCTGCTCAGATTTGAGAGTCCTAATTTTAGGTCTTGATCCTTGGTATAAGCTTTCATAATGCAAGTTCTTTTTCTCTGAGATCTAATTCTAGGATCTTTTACTAGGTATCTGGTACTGAAATAACTAATAAATATATATTTAGTATGGCTCTAGTAACCCCAGTAGCCTGGTTGGTAGATCATTTTGCCTAAAGATCTTTGTCATCTGAATTTTTATTTCTGAACTGCTTTTGTAGCACTGTTAAAAGCCACTAATCCTTACTCAAAACTTTATTAAAACTTGGGGTTCTTTAAGCTGGTTCTGAATCTCTAGATTCTGTATATAAATACCTTTAACATTTTTTATTTCTTAGAAGATTTATTATGGGTTTGCACTATCTATATTAGTTTGTATTCTTTTGTACAATAATACAAATATTTTTAAAAGCTTCTAGCACCCAGAGGCATTAGTGTGATTCTAGTTACAGATTATAAATCCAACCCAATTTGAGAGATCTGTCACTATAATACAGATATTTTTGTTTGAAATATCTTCAATAGGATTTGAACTTGGTATTATAGTCAAGCTAGCTTGGAAGTACAACAACTCTACCACTTTACTAAGTTACTATACTCTTAATAGTTAATATATATAAAATATAAACAAATATAAAAATATATATGAAAATATAAATTATAGATATTTAAGGGTAGGGTGTAACTATTTCTGAATTCATATAAAATAGATTGTAGATCAATATCGTGTAACCAATATCTTATTGTATCATATGATTTACATGTAAACAACATGTGATTTGACTAATCATAATTAGTAATCCTTCGTGTAACTAGGAAAAAACATATAGCGTCCAGGGAAATTTTTAGTTATATGTAAAGTTAATTTTTTCTTAAAACAATATGTATTGTACAATTTATTATTATAAACAACCTATTTTAAACTACATATTGCATAAATTTGATACAAATTGGTTAAGGTATTGAAAAGTTTTATTAGAAGCACTTTTTTGTTTACTATGTGAAAATTCAATATACCACGTAGATTATATGAAAATTGATTTACGTACATCCTACCCTTAATTTTTTGTAATTTTAAAATATAAGTTGTATAGTTTTAGATATAAATTATAAAGAAATCAAAAAGAATATATAAAGTTTAATAAAATAATTTAAAAATAAAACTTGATAGTATTTTTGGTTATATAATTAAAATTAGATAATTTTGAATTTATTAGAATTGTCTGGAAGAGAGAATTATTTAAGTGATTAAATTATCTAAATTAGCTAAATATATTAAAAGTTATTGTATTTTAAATTTTTATTTTTATTTTTTTAAACTCAGGCAGTCTTGCCAAGAGCTTTTATTAAGTTTTTATTATAACAAAGTTACAATATTAATTCCTTAATCTCTAAGTCTAACATTACTTGATATATTTAACAAGAAACATTATCATGTGCAATCTGCTATACTAGTCTATAAAAAATATACGAAACTAGAGGTTTTGTCAGAAAGCCTAAACTTTCTTTAAAACTTTTTCTACCTAAATCTTGATAGTATAGCTATCTATACCTACCAAAGAAAGTAAAAAAAACAAAACATATATGAAAAAAAAAAGAGAAATTGAATAACAAAGAGAAATAGTAAGTAAAAAAAAACTATATAAACTAAACGATAAATCTAATATTTAAAAAACAAGATGAAAAAAGCAAAAGAAAGCCAAGCAATCTGACTAGTAAAAAGAAAAGACATGAAAAAAAAGTAAAAAAAAAGAAGAAAAAGTGTCCTTTACACTATTATAACCTGTACAAGGCTTTAAAAAATTACATAATAAATACAACATCTGTATATCTCTACTATAAAGCTTTGCCTTAATATATAAATTTCTTTCTAATTAGGCTATATAAATTTATATAATTGGTTTTCATATCCCGCTCACATGGACAAAGTAAGAATCAAAAATTTTTTTTTTTTATATAGTCGACCAATAAAAATTCTCCGCTCAATAATCATGTGATAAAGTAATAGGATAATATTCATCTAATTGGCTAATTTACATAGATCAGTATTAACGAAGCTATTCTTTATTATTTTACAACCTTTGTTATTAATATATATTATTAACCTAATACTTAATCCAAAGCTACACTTACTAATTTAAGTTTAACATGTAAGTTATATTCGTTTACCGTGATTTTTTTGTGTTCTAAATAAATTCTTCAGGCAATGAATACCTTACTTTACCATCTCAAACTAACAAAACCGGCAGATCAATTAAGGAAGATATGTTACAAAGAAATAAAAAAAACCATAGTGCGATTGGTTTTGGCAAACTAAAATAACTAATATCTTTATTTGTTATATTGCACACATTACAATAGTGATAGAAAAATAGAAAACTGAAAATTTTTGCAAGTAGAAATAGGATTTACTATGACAAAATCAACTTTAAGAAAGTTAGGTTTCATTTGCATTTACACACTTGCGTTTGTTTTTATTAACCTTAGCTTTCATTAAGGATTTCCTTGAGTTTATAGATTTACTGCCACAATTACTACAACGTGGGTGTTCATCTTTCGCTAGTCTATTAACATCTTGGCATCCACATTCGATACAAACAGCTGGGTAGATCCCAGCTGAATAATATGGCTTTTTGATTATTGCAGTGCAAGACAAAGAGTCATTAACGAAGACTCTAGAAAAAAGTTCATTAATAGAATCCTCTTTGTGAGTATCAAATTCTACATTTTCATCAGATTCTTCTTCACTTTCACCGGACTCTTTTATATTTTCACCTGGCTCTTTTTCTTCTGTGCTTTCAGATTCAGATTGATCAGGTTCATCCTTCCTATTCATGTTTTCTTCATTAGCTTCTTCATTAGGACTAACAGTGTTTTCTATATTGTCATTGACTTCTGGCTTCTTTGGTAATATAGTTATCACCAGATCATATGTGTTATGAAATGACATACTACAGGTATAAAAAATTGTATCTAAAAATCATTTCAATAAAGCCTTATCTTTTTCAGAAAGCTTCTTTGCACTGAAAAGAAGACGAGACTTCTCACATTCAATACAATTCACAGTAATACTAACATTCTTTGCATATGCAGCAAAAGGACTAAATGGTATGGTATATTTGGTTTTTGCTTTACTTGTTTTTGTTTTTGTTCTGGATTTTACCAATGAAGGTCTATGGTTTTCTGTTGTTCGAGTACTATATATCTCTTCAAATGACTTATAATACAAATCATCTTTAGGTATTGGATCTGGTAGACAGTGCAGCTGCTTGAAGTTTTCTAGAGAGCAACGAGGCGGCTGACATATAGTACATAATGATTCACCACATTTTTTAATTAAAAAAAAGTAATGTTTTAAGATGCAACAATGGTCAAAAAAATCTTGTAGATGTGGCTTTAAATAAGAAGAAATGATTTTTGTTACTTTGTTATTTTATTTATTTATTTATTTTTTTTTAAATGCAAATAATTTAATTAATACTTACCTTTTGCTTTATATCTGTTGCAGTAAAATTTTCATAGGAAATATTATCATCCAAAAACAGAATCGTTTTCTAGAATTTCTCCATTTCTATTTCTGAAGCTATGTTAAATATTTCGAATAGCTCATTTTTGAGGAACTGACGATTGAACATATCATGGATTAAGCTAATTGGAACTTAAAGACTTTCAATAAGATCTTTTTTAAAGCCATTATTTTCTTTAGCAATTTTACAAATATTATTCATTGTACTGACTTTACTTATTAATTTTTCTGATTGGTCATTCATCTTAGCTCTCATTAACCTGACACTTTGTAGCCCTAGGTTTAAAATTGACATAACGTGCTCAACGGGATTTTTCCATGAATGTTGTGGTAGTGTTCGAACTGCAACAAAATAATCGAAATCTAAAATGAGAAAAAGACAAATATAGGAAAGTTGAACGCGAGTATATGTGTAGCGGTAATCTGGATCACCATCTGTATAGAGACATAGTATAGGTTTATTGGTTAGCTCTTCTGTAAGAAATATGTTATATAGTTCTGTTGCATGGCGAAGGGGTAAAGAAGGTTGAAATATTGGGTCCTTTAATCCTATATATACTTTGCCTATATAGAAATCACTATTTATTGATTCAGGTATATTACATATCATTATTATGCTTGGTATAATACCCGTTTTAGTATAATCATGGTCAGCAACTGTAAATGTAGTATTTCTACTAACTACAACTTTCTTTTCTCTTTCAACTGCAGCCACAGGAAATCCGGGCTCTCCAACTTTACAATGATGCTTGTCATCCATAAAAACAAGATTTGTAATTTTTTAAAATTTTATAGCAAATTCTTTTTCATAATGAAATATTGCAGATGTATAATGAGCATCTTGATGGTAAGCACATAGCTAACACGTTTGGACCATAAATTTTAAAGATAAACGACTAGTAAATTGTAAACTACTAAGCCATGTTGGATTCTTAGACCAAAACTGTAATCTTAACTACTGTGCACTAGGTATTGGTTTTCCAGTTAGACATTCCTTTTCAATTTAATACAAAAGATCATTCACTGATATTGCAGTCGCAAGATGTACGATTGGGTCGTGCCTGCGTTCATCCACTGCAATAACGGCGTTAGCTGCTTTTCTTTCAAGAAACTGAGCTGCAACTTTCCAGAAAACATCATATTTACCAGATTACCCACTATTATGCTTATGCAAATCAACTGCTATTTCTGGATCTCTGAGATCTAAAGCGATTCTAACATGCTCATTGATCTTTGCTTGATCCATAGTCTCAGCTGCAGAAATATCACCAGTTAGCATTCTATAAATTGTCTGAAGTGATGAAGGCTTAGCTTTCAGGAAAAGCAATTCACAGGTATACAAATAGTTTATTCTCATTGCTCGAGTGTGGTAACAGGGTGCATCTTCCTGCAATTCACTTATAATTCGTTTATTTTCTTGTAAAATCTTCTCTTCATTAGCTTCTTCTTTATCGATTTTCCATATTGAGATTGCATTAAAGGCATTATTCCTTGTGTTAAATCGATACTCTCCAATTTTGAAGGAGAATGTATAAGACAAACCTTGTATGTAACGCATTCTTTGTCTATAACAAAAAAATATTTATTAGCTTATATATTAAGATAATATAATGTTATTGTGGTGGTTATATTGAAATTATGAAATCTATTAAAACTACTCTTTACTTTGTTAACAATTCTAAACTAACTCGAAGAAGTAAAAAAAAGAAAAAAACAATCATAAAAATTTTAAATTTTATATTATAATAGATACAAATTTTAATAACATCCTTATCTACAATTTTGTTTATTTGTTTAATTTTTTATACATACACAGGATCTGTTAGAAGAAATTCTTCAAGATCAACTGGTTTTTAGAGCAGCAAATTGTTAAGTAACCATTCAAGTTGATAATATTTAGATTTGTCTATAGGTGTTATCCAGACATTTCGCTTATGAATTTGTACTGTTGTAGCCTGATCGACAGTTCTTATAGGAGTTTCTAATGCATGATTATTAGTAGTAATTTCACGTTGGCGTTGCAAAAATCTTACATAATCCGAGATAGCTACAATAAAACCATCTAGTGCATCACGAAGCCAATTAAAATTTTCTTTTAGTATTCATGATGAAGTAGCATATGGAGCAAGGGCTTGATAATATAAATTTAATTCGTTTGTATCAAAGTGTTTTTATGAGTGTCTATATAATTCTGGATTTGCACAGCCAAAAAACTCGAGAAAAAGTTCAGGTATATGATAACTATGATCTTTGAATTTCTTGTGATTACGCATATCGATATACCAAATCGTTTCAGTCAAAAAAGTAACAAATTGCTTTCCTTGCATATCGGCATATGACTATATAGATCACTCTCCATCATGTCGCTAAATCCAATCAACAATATTGCTATGCAAGTTTAGTTTGCGATTTGATTTTTCTAATTAGGAGAAGTTTGAAAAATACAATCTGGTTCGGTGTGTATTCTGTATTAGAATCATGAAGTAGTTTTGCTGCAGTTCCAAATTTGACTTTACTATATCTGTTTTGAGCCAATAATGTATATGTATTCTTACATTTGTTGTAACTTCTATAATATTACAATTAGGGCTGACTTGGATTGCAGCTACATCCTGTGTCTTGCTTATTTCAATACGATCTATTGTTTCCAGATCGATGATGTCATTATTACACTCAGAAGATAGTTTTCTAGTTGTAAGTTTTATAAAAAAATCTTTAATTGTCATTTCATTAGGAATTGGATGAATATACTATCTATAGATAACTTTTGACCCTTTAGAAATACGAATACTTGCAATCGGCATGTTTAAAGAGGATTATTATTTTTTGAGAGGTTTGTTATAACTTAGATAAGTAAATTTAAGTGTTTAATCTATTTACAAAAGTTGCTTTTAATTTTTTGTTATTATTTATTTGTAGAATTGAAATTCTGAGAAGCTTTATTAAAGGTCAAGAGATAGAGTTTAAATACATTTCAGTCGTCTTGAATAAATTTCTTTTTTTTGCCTCGCGTAAAGTTTAAACTTCAACAATTAAAAAGATGATATAACAAAAAGACTATTTTCTTTCTTACAACTTTAGAGAAATATTATTCTACAACTACAAAAGTACAGACCCACCAATTCATCGAAGAAAATCTCATTTTTTAATAACTGATTATCAGTAGATAGAATGAATTCCCTTTTTTCACCTTGTGAAAACCTTAAACTTCAACAATAAGATAGGCAACAAAAGATCATTTGAATGAATTCCCTTTCTTACAGTTTTAGAAAAACCTTATCCTATAACCACAAAAATACAGATTCACTATTCATTGAAGAAAATTCTATTTTTTGATATTTATTATAGTGTATAGATAAATTCCCTTTTTTCGCTCCATGTAAAACCTTAAACTCCAATGAGATTGCATAACAAAGATCGTTTGAATGAATTCCCTTTTTTAAAATATTATTCTACAAAGGTATAAACCCGCTAATTCATTGAAGAAACATTTCCTTTTTCCAACAATTGATTATCAGTGTATAAACAATTCACTTTATCCTTCATACCATCAGTCTTTATATCATGTAATATTTTCCATCTTGATAATGACACATCTATTAAAAAATGTTGACAGGTATGCTGAAATTGAAAATAATAGTAATTAATGTATGTTATTCTTAAATGGTAATTAATCTATGATTCTCTAAAAATGGTCTAGTGCAGATCTGTAAATTATATTGTTTAAAGGATTTTTCAACAATACGTCTATTTAAGAAATATCAACAAATATGCCAGAATTGGATAGTAATTAATTTATAATACTAAAAGAGGTTGGTGTGAATCTGTCAATCATATTATTTAAAGGATTTTTCAGTAGTACACAATTCAGATTTTGTATAGATAATACGAATTTATAATCAAGGAACTAGCTGAAAATAGAAATAAATATAAGGATAATAATAGGCTAATCTGAGATAATGACAAGCATTGTAATGTAACTGGAAAAAAGAAAACGTGAAAGGAAGGGCGATAGTAATAATGAATAGATGATAAATAACAAATTACTAACCAGAAGATTCATTTTACTGAGCAATTAATTTCAAGATTATCAACTAAGTACATTTTGCTGAGCTATTAACTTATAAGGTAACTATTACTGAGCCATTGATTCAATTTTAGATACGGATGCTTAGATTGCTAGACTAGAATATGTATAAAACTAATTTATTTACTAAGCTATTGTTAAAAAATATAGTCGACACTCTGCATATTGACACCTCTAGAGGTCTTACATGAAGTTTTTTTAGTGACAAAATCTCTTGATATATGTCGAATATTTATAGGGTAATTAGTTGACTGTGTTAACAACTATTGACTTATTAGGTAACAATCAATTATATTTATTTACCAAGCTAACTTTAAATCTTTAAACAAGGTATAAGTATCAATAAAGGGTCTGTGTTATTTCACTAACAAGTTTATTTCACAGACAATTATTCTACCAAGAAGTTTTTTTAAAATTGCACTAACCGTAACTAATTCTAAACCTGACACTAATGACAGTAACCAGAATTACTTTGTTGGTGAGTTGATTGTTGATGAAATAATTGTTGATGAAATGAACTTGTCGGTGAATTGTTATCAGTAGAATAAGCGAGACCATCAAATAAATTGGCTCTTTATTGCTGACTACATTGTCTTAGAGTTTCCTTGTTAAGGTGGTAAGTTGGTATAATGTGCTATCAATAAAATAGTGTATAGATCATGCAACAATATGGTTTATGTTTATTAATTAATCTATTTACACCTGTTACATTAACAGATATAATCTGCCCTTTATATACTTGTTCTCTATAGAGTCACAACCTCTTTATAAGTATACTAATTTTTAGAACAAACTTATATAAAACATAAGAAATTTGACCTTTATACAAGCACAATTTCTTGTAAATACAGAATTTCTTGGAACCGAGAGTGTAGCTATAGAGAGGTTTGACTGTAAAACCAAAAAGCTGATTATAAACTACAATCAAACCTATTTGCAGTCATGCTCTTGGTTCCAAGAAATTCTGTGCTTATAAGAAATTGTACTTGTATAGAGGTCAAATTTCTTAAGTTTTATATAAGTTTGTTCTAAAAATTGGTTTTTATTTATGCACCTATTACAGATCAGGTGGTATGATTATTTGATTATTGCTCATACAAGGATCTGCATTTAAGATTTTTTTTGTCCAAACGTTTTGTACTTCACATATGCTTTAATTAAGATGTTCAGACGTTGTCAATGCTAATAATTGTAGGATTACTTATTTTTTTGGTTAGTTGTAGTTCCTTTATTTGCAAAACTGCTCGTTGGTTTGCATTCTTTATTTTAATTATTTTTCTCTATATAGGGCTCTATAGCCTTATCAATCGGCCTTAATATTACCTGTTCGTGCTCTATGATTCTTAATTTTTAAAATGGATCTTAAAAAAGTTTAAGTATATATATGCTTATTTGTAGGGTTCCGCAATTTGATTTGATTTGATTTGATTTGATCAAATATTTGAACTCAAATCAAATTCAAATATAGAAAT
>CAJVPU010001858.1:0-11788 GCA_910591775.1 Dentiscutata heterogama | reverse complement strand
ACTCGAACCGTGGACCTTAACTTAATTACCATGGGGGTTTGGCAACTTAACAAGTAAGCTATAGAGCCCAAACCCTTTTAGTTTAGATTTAATATTGAACTTTTAAATTATGTTTATATTAAGTTTAGATTTATATTAAACTTTTAAGTTGAGTTTAAATTTAGTTTAGATTTAGTAATAAAATATAATAAATATTTTTTATTATTTTTAAAATTTTTAAATTTAGAGTTTTTTTTTAAAAAAAAAACTTTTTTTTACTATATAAACTTTTTTTAACTTCTAAAAAAATTGTAAAAAAGTGTTTTGTAGTTAAATTAATAGTTAAAATATTAAAGAAATACTATTTTAAAATTATGTATATACAAATTTAATAGTATTTTTTTAATATTTAATTTTATAAAAAATTATATTAAGTAAATTAATTTTAATTTTTAAAAAAAGTTTGTAAAGTAGATTTTTTCAATACTAATAGTAATAAAATTATTAAAATTAGTTAAAACTTAGTAAAATATAAATTTTTAAATATTAAATATAAAACTTTATAATAAAATTAACTTATAACTTAACATATATTAGCCAATCAAATTTGGCAAATTTGTGTAATTCTAAAAAATTTTAAGCTAATCTAAAAAAACTTTGAAATATATATAAGTATTTATTTATTTATTTATTTTTTTTTGACAATCATATTACAACTTTATTTTATAATATAGAATTTTTATTTAAAGTAAATGTGTACTCTATTTATAGCTAAACTATTTTAAACTAAAGTGTGGCTCACCTAGTTACTAATTAGTACCTATATGCAACCTGCCAAAGTAGAATTAATTTTACTGCTTCTTTTTATCTATCTCAGATAATGAGTCTACAGCTCATTAGCTTGGATCTACAGCCTGTTATGATTATATCTAATTTTTATTCTACCTAAACTATTTTCTGGCCAAATCTATCTGTTTATCTCTTCTATTACTATATTTAATCTTTTTTTGAATGAGACCTACCAGTTTTTCTTTATTATTTCTTGCTTTGGTTTGTCTCCATCATATTAGGTTTGTTTTGTAGTTTGGCTACATTTGGCTTTTTTTGTGATTTATTTTCTTGTATTCTTTTCTTTTTTTCAGGATTAATATAGAGTTCTTTTTTCTATTCCATGACTTCTACATAGCATTGTAGCCAGATTTCTTCTGGAAAAAGGTGTGCTACCTATTCTATTATTCGAGAATTATTATTTCTGGCTCTTTTCTAGTAATTTCTATTAATCTAATTGAAGCTGTTTTGTCTGTTTCAATTAGGCCTCTTGTTAAATAGCTTCTTTTCTTTTGTTTATATTTTATGCTTCCACTTGCAAATATTGAGTATATGTTGTCTTGTATAATTTTTTTTTCTCAGAAGTGTTAAGGTTCTGCCAGATTTCTTTTGCTATTGTGTACTCTTTTTCTATCCACCATGCTTTATCTACTTCACATGATGTAAGGTGTTCAAAGCTTTCTTTTTCTTTCTTATATTTTCTATATAATAATACTGAGTAAAGATCTCACTAGTTTCTTTTTCACATATCCAATATAAGCAAAAGACTACTAGGGCTTTTAAGTCTGAAACTTTATTTTTTGTTCAATTTTAAAGATCTTGCTTTTTCTTTTTTTTCTCTTTTTTAGAGAGTTCTAAAAACTTTTCAGTTTTATT
The DNA here is from genome assembly GCA_910591775.1 of Dentiscutata heterogama. Classification (NCBI taxonomy): domain Eukaryota; kingdom Fungi; phylum Glomeromycota; class Glomeromycetes; order Diversisporales; family Gigasporaceae; genus Dentiscutata; species Dentiscutata heterogama. The sequence goes on along the minus strand of CAJVPU010001858.1, from coordinate 10,105 downwards.
TTTTGAATCTTTTTTGATTTATCTAGTCTTTTTGGCTTGTATTAAATAGCTAATCTACTTTCTAAAAGATTTGTATAAGCATTTTGAGGAAGCTTTGAATTGGGGTTTCAATTAGTTAGTCATTCCAAATTGGTCTAAATATTATATTCTGGGTTTCTTTTACACAGAAAAATATTACTTCTGCTTCTTGTGCACCTTTTTTTGCTACTTTTTCTGCTAGGTATTTAGTATAATACCTGCATGTACTTTTACTTTGTACAGTTGCATTACTATATTTTTGTTATTCACAGTTTTAATAATTATCTCCAGGATACTTGGTTTTTTATTTTGCACCAGTCTTTAGAGCTCTTGGCTTTTTGACTCTTCTTGATTGCTTGTATTGCTGCCATGCAATCTATAAAAATATCAATCTTGCTATTGTTGGGAGATACTAAAGTAGCTATGAGTATTGCTATAAGTTTAGATCTGGTAGAGGAAAACCATACTTGGATTCTGCTTTTGAGTTCTCTAACTACTGCACCCTTACTATCTAGTTGTACAATCCCATACTCTGCTTTATGATTTTCTATTTTTCCTCCTATGAGTGAGTTATCTGTATAATAGATTATTTTATCATATACTGTATTCTATTTTCTTTTAATGCTTGGATAAGTTTGCTTTTTTTTGTATGCTTCTATAGTAGTTGCAATCAGGTATATCTCCCAGCACTTAGAACCTATTATGTGTTTGTTCTATTTTTTGTTTGATTTTCTCTTTGAAATATTCTTTTGTTGGTGCTGCTAGGTCTTTTAACTGTTTCAAACTCATTATTAAGGTTCTGCCTCCATTTCTTCTTCTAACCCAGTGGTTTACATCTTCTACTTTACTATTTTTAATTTTTAGAGGCTTATTCATGGGAACTAGACTTGCTTCAGAATTCTTGATTGGCTGCATGTTTTTCTTGTTCTCTTCTTTCTATTCTATTACATCTAGCTTTGGTTGAGAGATTTCATCTTTATTTTGCTAATAAATAGGGCTACGTATAAATTCTTTGTTTCTATTACCTATTCTTTCTTTAACATTTTATACGATATACTTTTTTTTGGCAATCTTATTTGAAGTTTATTTATCTCTTTTTCTTGCAAGTATGTCTCATCTAACTGTCTAGAGGAATAGCATACTAGTACTGTTTTTCTAGTTTTCAAAACTATTATGGTGTTCTTTCTCTTGTTTTTTGTCCTCAAGCCTTTTTAATTTGTTGCCATGTAAGTATAAGATTATTTTGCCTTGTAGTAATTTGTTCTATGCACCAGATATTGAGGTTATGCAATGAGTAGGTATCCTTTCCAACTCTTCATTGCCTAGTAATGTCTATTTCTCTAAAGTTCTTGTTGCAAGAAAAATAGTCTAGTCTTTTTCTCATTCCTTGTTTTTGATATTAATGCCTATTTTTATTGCTATTATCAGTATATTTGTATTGAGATTGTTTTTTCACTTTATCTTTCAGATTTCTTTGTTGTCTAGTAGCCAGATGGGTACTCTAAATCTTAACAAAAGCTGTGCATCTTTGAGCTACATTCTGGTAAGGTTATCTACTAAATTTGAGTTGTTTATTCTTAGAACCTATTCATGATCATGTGTTCAGTATGCTACTGCCATAGTGAGTTGGTTCTCCAAATATCTTTTTGAAATGAAATAGTATTGGGGGCAGTTGAGATTATTTCTACTTTCCATTTTGCTATTTTTTTATTAGTTGGTGAAGTTTGTTATACTTCTGTTTAGACAGTATTAATAGGTTGAGTTTGTACTTGGGTTTAAAGAGAAGCACTATATTTTTTATATATTTAATTTACTCTATTGATATTTTTTTCCTATTAATCAGATTATTCATTTGCTTAATTTCTGTTCTAAGCTTCTTCATAGTTGTGAGTTTCATGTCTGCTATTGTTAACCAGATATCTAAATATCGAGTTATTTTATTTTTCTTTTTTGCTAATATCTTTTTTTTTTCTTTTTTGATGAAGACAGATTTTTTTTTGGGTTTGTTTTTTCTATTTATTACTAGAAGTTTTGTTTTTTTCCTATTAATTTTAATTTCGTTTAATCTAAAAAATGATTCTGCAATATTGATTATACTTTGTATATTCACTTTAAAGTTTGCAATGAGTGCTGTATCATTTGCATATACTAGTTCTTATATGTTTACTTTTTCTTCTTTTGTTTTTCCCTAGATTATTTTTATTGGCCATTTTACTTTTGCTCCTGCATCTTGGTTATATTTGTGTAATTTGCATAGCAGAGGATCCAGGTATATTCTGCATAGAAAAGGAGAAATTACCTCTTCTTGGTCTATACCATATTTTGGATAAAACCTTTTTGTTAAACTAAATTTGGTAATTACTTTAACCTCTCTATTTGTGCACATTTTTAAGAGCAAAGATTCTAGTTTGGAAGGAATCTTGATTTTTTTTAGTGCTAGTTGCAGTCTTTTAAGATCGATTATATCAAATACTTTTTTGATATCAATAAAGGTTATCTATATTTTTTTGTTTTTTTGTTTTGCTGCTTCTATTAGTATGTTTAAGATATGGATTGGCTCTTATGTGCATTCACCTTGTAGCTCTGCAAAGTTTGGACCTCTTAGAATTTTGTATTAGATAATAATTTTGCTAAGTTTATGTTAAATAATTCTTATAAGTTTTTTTCTTGTAGCTTCAAGTAACATAATAGACCTAGTATTTTTAAGCTGCAGATTTCATTCTGCTAGTTTTGGGATTAGAAAAATTATCCTGACTTTCTATTTTTTTTGGCATAATTCCTTCATCTAGAATGCTATTGAGAAGTCTAAAAAGGAGTTTTGTAGCTTTTTTGCACATTCTCTTCAAGATTGTGTATCCTATATTAGATAATTATGGGGCTGATTTGTTTGAAGTTTTTGAAGTATTTCTCTCTATTAAATTGTCTTGATTCTATCATAAATATTATTATACCAATCTTGCTATATGTATACCTGTGGTATATATTCCTTATTTTATTTTTCTTCTTTTTCTTCAAAAGTGTGTATATTTTTTTTAAACTATTTTGCAAAGCACTTATCTATTTCTTGTTTGACTTTGTCTGGTTCATAGATAAGCTCTTTTTTTATTGTTGAATAGTCTGTTGTAGTGGGTATTCTTTCTAATGAGATCTTATTCTATAGTCTTTCTAGAATACTATTAAGCAATTTTTTTTTCTTGCTTTCTATTATTCTGAATCTTTTTTTAATATTCTTTTTTATCTTTTTTTCTTGTTCTGTTTTTTGTTCAGTGATCATCTTCTTTTCTATTATTTTTATTTATGCTTTAAGGTCTTCAACTTATTGTTCTGTCAAAACCCCTTCAACCTTTTGAATTTCTGTCTCATTCTTTAAGTTTATTTGTATTATTTGAGTATTTACAGTAGTTTGGTCTTCTGAACTTATTTCAATATTTAGATTGTGGTAATCTATATAGCCTATTTTTCTTAGCTGCTTGATCTACTTATATCTGGGATTCCAAATAACTTGTTTTTGTTTCTCCTCAGTTGTGTTTTGAACCTTCTTTTGTAGAATTATTTTTCTAGCTACCTAACTTTTCATTTTGACTAATTTCTTCCAGATATTGTTAATCTACTTTTTGTTTATAAGTTCTGGATTTTGTCTTTTTTTTTTGATTCCTTTTTGAGATATTCTTCTATATATTTTTTTAGAAGAGTGATAAAGGTTTACTAGTCTTTGTCTGATATTTTCTTATAGAAAAAGATTTTTTATTACCCAAAGTGTTTCTTTTTTTGTTAGGCAGCTGAGTTTAAATGCAGAATGGGGGCTTAGCAAAAGCCCTGTCCATATAAAGTTATAATCACTTTCTGTGACCAGGTCCATATCTTCAATATTGCTATTTAGAACAAGCTCTCTTATTTCTGAATCTAGCCATATATAGTTTATTTTTAAAGAGGATTTGAAATTAGCCCACATTGCTTTGAAGAACTGTTGGTTTATAATAGTATATGCTTCTGGAAAACCTATTCTCTGTAACTATCTTATAAGTGGAAGTTTACAGAGTTTGGGTCTATAAAAAGATTTGCCTACTTTGCTATCTAAAGATATATTTTCTTTTATTTCTACTTCTGTATTAAAGTCACCTTCTATAACTATTCTCATATTTGGTTTGCTCTTGGCAATATCTTCTGTTACATATTGTTAGATCTTTCTTTTAACCTGTTTGTCATTTGATAGAAAGTATACTACCTGTATTATGAGAATTGTTTTTTTAAATTTAAAGACTGCTTTTAGAGTATATATATCTTTTGCTATTATTTTAGTAAGGTGTATTTACTTTCTTTTCTTACTAGTAGCCCTATTCCTGAGCCTTTTCTTTTTTCTATACTGTCTTTTGTTCAGTAGGCTCTATACTATTGCTAGTTTAATTCTAAAAAGGTTGCCTCTCTAGCATTAATATTTGTTTTAGTTATTCCTAAAATATCCAAGATTTCTTCAGTTTCAAAGTCTATAAGCTCTTGCAATTTAACTCTATTTTCTTTTATTCTATTAATATTGTGAAAATCCAACTTTACTTGAGTGAAACTATCTTCTATTTTGTTTGTGTAATTTGGGCTTTCTAGCCACAGGATCTTGTTTAACCCTTTTAACTGTAGTTCAACTGTAACTACTTTTAGAAGTATTAGATGATCTGCTGCTCTAGCTTTGTGAATCTTTCTTGTATCTCATTTACAATTTTCCAAAGATGCTCTTTCTTGTTCAATTTGGTTTCTTGCCCTGTAGGTTTTCTTTTCTCTCTGCCCAATTCTATTCTGTTTGAGCAAGTTGCATAGTTATTCTCTATATTTTCATGAGGTATTTTGTTTTGTTTCTGACTTTTTTATTACTATTGCTACTATTTTTTTTGTCAGTTGTTACTACTAACAGACTTTTATCTTACTGTTTTGTTTTGTGGATATATATTCAGCTATTTTTTTTTCTTTCAGTGTCTCTGATTTGTTAAGTACTATTTTATCTTTGCTTATACTTCTATTTTCTTTTTTATACTTAACATAATATTGTAAGACTTTTTTCTGTTTAGAAACTTCATATGTGGATGCCACTTAAGCTTTGTATTGAAATAATATAGGTAGAGTTGTGTGCTTGTAGGAGATCTTTTTTTAATTTGAAGTATATATATGCTCTTTTTCTTTGATTGCTATTTCGATTAGTTAAGATATACATGGCTTGGGCTTTGTATTTTTTAAGTTGGCAAAGCAGAAGGTTGTTATAGGCTGTTGTTAGTATGTTGGTAATTGTACTTTTATAGTTGTTTTTTGCTTCTAATTTTGTAGTATCAAATTTGTCTAGGGTGGTTTAGTATGTTTTTCCATAACTTAGATATATTGACTAGCTTTCTTTTAAAGACTTATCTTTTGATCTGAGTTTGGCAGAATTTTTATATAGGCTGCTTTGGTTTTGAAGTTCTGTTGCTATGTAAGAATTGTTGTTGTGTTTATTTCTTTTGGGAGACTCCAAATAATAAAGTAGTATGTTGTAGAAGAGATGTGCTTTTGTAGAGAAACTTTGTTTTTTGAAGCCCAGGCTGAGTTATAGATATCTTCATACTGTTTTGATTTTTTGTATCTCATTTAGAGAAAGGTTTTTGAATCTGTTTGAATTTTTTCCTTTATAATCATTTTCAGACTATAATTGGATATTTCACACTCCTCTTGAATTAAAGTATTCTTTGTTATTTCTAGATTATTTGCCCTAGTATGTAATAGTGATCCCTGTTCTGCAATACCTTGCTCGCAAGGGTTGCTTTGAGGTTCTAATTCCAAATTGCTACTTATATTGTTAGTTTCTACTAATTGTGTTATTAGAGAGATTTTTATAAAAACTGTTTTAGCTTCTAATTGAGTTTTTTTTGTACTATTTGCATTTACTTAAACTTGCTATGTGTTTGAGTATATCTACTTTCTTGGCTTTAATGTTGTAGAAAATTTTTTCTGCTGTTTTGGTAAATGATGTATATATTCCTTTTATAGGAAGAAGTTCGATTTTGATTTCGGTATAACTTTTTTCGAGATGATTTGTTATATTGTTAATTTCTATTGTATTGATATTAAAAAGATCTAATAGGGTTTTTTCACTTTTGTTAAGTTTTGTTTTTTTGCTCTTTTGTGCTAAGTGTGATTGTGATATTATAATACATTGCATATTATTGCAATAAGATAGACTTCACTAGTGCCAAGATATTTTGCCACTTTTTTATCTTCTTCTTAGATAAAAGTATTCTGTTTTTCTTGGATTACTATTTTTTTCTTATTTGCTTTGTTGAAAAAGTCTTTGTACATGCTTAGTTCTGGCATCTTATTATATTATTTGTTTGTTTTTGTATTCTGTATATGTCTTTGTGTATCTAACACATTTTGTTTGTTTTGTTGTTTGTTTGTATATCTATATTTGTTTACTTAATTGTATTGATCATGTTGTCTAAATCTGTTTGTTTTGTTTTGTTACTATGTTGTTGTTGTCAAGAATTTGCAGAATCTGATTACAGCAAATCCCCAGTTTTCTAAAATTTTTCAAGTTTTTGTTAAAAAGTTATATTTTCATAGTTAGAAGGCACTACTTGGAAGACCAACTTGTTTTATGTAACTATAGTTAATTTTTTTGCTTTAGCTTTTTTCTAGTACTATTTTAACTACTAACTTAATACACAGATGCTTAATTTTGCATTTTTCTTTAGTTCTGGTTTTGGTTGCAGTAATCAATAGAAAGTGTTTAATAATTGTTAATCTTAAGTATTTATTTTTTTAAATAATATAATTGATAAATAGTATTTTTCAAAATTGAACAAAAAATTTAATTATTGAGGTTTTAAATTTATTAATTTATAATATTATAATTTAATTGTAAAATCTAAAGTAAGTATAGATATTATAGTGCAGTTAAAATAAATTTAGTATAACTCATAATCTATTTGTTCAAATTAAATAATTTTGATACCATACAATTTATTTTATCAAGATGAATCAAATAGTATTAAAATTGTTTAAGATAGAAGAATCACAAGTTATTAATAATTGTATATATACAAATTTAAAGAGTAATATAGTACAATATAGATATTATAGTACACCAGCAATATCTCACAACTTAATAATCAGATTTAAATAATTTTACCACCAATTGATTCATCTCAATAAGACAGATTGAATGATATAAAAATTATTCAACATTGATTATTAGATTTTAAGATATTATTATTTAAATATTATAAGCAAAGTATAATAATTAAAAGCAAATTCAAAATAACTTGTAATCTATTATTACAGATTGAATAATTTTTATACTATTTGATTTATCTTATTAAAATTAATCAAATAGTACCAAAATTGTTTAATTCTAATCACAGGGTCACTGGTTATTGATAATTGTGTGTGATACAAAATTAAGTAAATATAAAATAGTGCAATTAGAGTATTATAGTTTATTGGCAATATCTTGTGATATAGCAATCTGATTTGAATAATTTCATTATCAATAAATTCATATAACTAAGATAAATCGATTGGTACTAAGATTATGCAATTCCAATTAGTGGGTTATGAGATATTGCAACTGCATCATAATTGATAGTGTGCTATAATACCCATATCTATCTTATATTTACTCTAATCCAACTTTAAACTTTATATTAGTTACTATAAAATCTAAAGTAAGATCAAATTTCTGTTAGATTTATATATATGCTAAAAATAAAATTTGTATTTAATATTTAATATTGTAAATTGATAGATTCAAAAACTTAATAATCAAGTTTTGTTTAATTTTGCTAAATACTATAGATAAATTATTTTATTTATAATTTATAAAATATTGGCTAAATTAATTACAGAGTTAATAAATTTGTAATTGTAATTATTATAACTATATTTAATAAAACAATTAAGTTTTAAGATTAAATATAATGTGAAATAAAAACAAAACTATTTTTTAAAAAAAGTTATTAATAGCTTAAAAATAAAATTATAAAACTATCTTTTATATTCTAACAAAAAAAATTTCTTGCTAATTTTAATATAAATTATACTTTTTTTCTATTTTTAGCCTTATTCTAACTATGCTTGGTTGCAAAGTTTTATTTTTATAAAAAAAATTTTGATTATTATATTATACCTGATCTTAATTACAGTTACAGTAATCTATAGTTATAAATTTATTAATTCTTAATTATAACTATAAAAAGATTTATTAGTAGTATATTATTAATTTCTATATAAGTCTTATTATACTTTTAAAATCATATAACAAAATAATCTATATATTTTTTACTTTTGTAATTATATATTTTTCTTTATACAATCAGATCTTATTATAGTTACTCTTAACATAATTATAACCTTGTTATAATTCTATTATTTTTTTTTGATTTAGCTATTACAAAATATATAAATTTTGATCTTTATATAATTACAATTTTTTATAATCACCAAAATTGTATTTTCTAATCTGATAATTATATTGGGGTCTGACTATATAAATAAAAAAAAACAAATAATTATAAAAATCAAAATACTTATATTTTATAATTTACTAGGCTAATTTTAATATTTTAACTACTATTTTAATTAAATAACAATCTTTTACAATTTAATTAAAAGTTAAAAAGAGATTTACTTAATAAAAATTTTAAAATAATAATATTTTTTATAGAGTTCCTCAAACTCAAACCAAATCAAATATTAGACCAATTTGAATTTGATTAAATCAAATTTGTCTTAATTTGAATTTGATATGATTTTAAAATCTTGAATTTGAATTTGATTTATATTTGAATTTTAATAATATTTTTTCAAATTAAATCAAATATTTTTTAAATCAAATCAAATATAACTATATTTGAATTTGATTTAATTTTAAATTTCTGAATTTGAATTTGATTTGAGTTCAAATATTTGATCAAATTAAATCAAATCAAATCAAATTGTGAAACCCTAATTTTTTATAATATTATTAATAAAATTATGAAAAATATTAAATTTCAAGTTTACTAAAATATATCTATAGTGTTTAATACTATAAGTTTCTATTTCTTAAAAATATACTATATAAATAGAATCAAGTACTCTAAATAAAAATGTTCAAAATTCCTAAAAACCTTATAAAAACTAAAATTAAAATCTTATATCTAATATACATTATAATTTATAAAAATTTTTTTAAAAATATACTTTAACCTCAAATTTTATTAAAAACAATTTTATATAATATTAAATACTATAAATATATTTTATAATAATTGTTAAAATTTTTAAAATTTTTTAATTAATTATATATTTATATTCAAAATAAACTTGTTCTTTATATAAAATATATTATATTAGTATATATTTATTTTATTATTTTAAATTTTAAGAAAAAGTTGCTTAATTTTAAATTTTTAATTAAAAATTAAATATTTTTTTCTTAAATTTAAAATTATTTCTTAAACTATATACAATTTTAGATAAATTTGTTCAAAAAATTGCTATTCCTTAAATTGTAACACAGACAAATTTGCATTTATTTTTATTAAAAAGTTTAATTTTTTTAATAAAACTTATATATTAATTTTAGCTATATATTTTCTAAGTAAATTATTTAATTTTAGATTTGTTTTATTAACTTTATTAAAAAAATTTTTTAAAATTATTAAAAAACTTTAGTATAATTAAAGTTTAAAGTTCTTGTATTAAAATTTTAACTATATAATTTTTTCTTTAAACTTTCTTAAATTTTATATATTTTTTATCTATAAAAAAATCTTTGCTTTTAAATAAAGTCTTGATTTTTATTAGTTAATTACTAAAAATATAATAATGAAAGTTGTAATTCTTTGTATAAACTATAATTTTGTTTTAAGAACTATATATTTAAAATTAATATTTAAAGAGTTTGTCAAGAATTTGTAAATAATTTTTTGATTAAAAAATTTTTTTAAACTTGTCTATTTTTATCTTATAAACAATCTAAACTTTTTTTTATATTATAAAAACTAATTTTGCAAAAAAATAATCCTTATTTTCAAATATAATTGTACAAAGTTTTATTTAAATATTTTAGTATTTTAAAAAAGTAAAT
>CAJVPU010001857.1:0-11791 GCA_910591775.1 Dentiscutata heterogama | reverse complement strand
ATGCCGAGAATCGCACACATCATTTCACTCGCTTGTAAACCATACACTACGTACTTTGTACTCCGTTCCTGGTATATTTCGAAAATAACGATAACTTTGTATTGTAATGTAATTACAGTAAATATTGTAGAGCTATATATATCTAAATAAAGCTCTAAAGTGGCAAATATATTTAAAAATATTGTAAAAGTATAAAAAATTACAAAAAAAGATTATAAAAATGAATAAAAACTAAAAAAAGAGACACCATGAAACTGAAAAACAATCGTGATAAAAACTATCTAATGCAAATTGGTAGCTTTTTCATATTGGAAATTCATGTAAAATTTTCGGCAATTACATGTACACTTAGTTCTAGCCAATTTAAATTTTAATTAATTAATCAAATAGACCACACTTTATTTTCACCATTAAGTTTTTCTTTTTTGTTAGAAATACTTGACTCAATTTCAATCCATCCATTTTCGAACATTCCATTTGGAAAATATTCTTTAATTTTACATTCAACGCTCATGATTTTTAAAGTATATTCTCTCCACCAAGAAGTTGCAGTTCTTCCAACAGATTGTAATTGAAAAGAAGGCAACTTGCCAAGATATCTATTTAAAATCAATAAATGTTATTAGATATTTAAAATTATAGATTTAGAATATCAAATATAGCCAATCAACAATAATAACTTGCCTAAATAATTGGCCAATCCCCACACCTTTGTTCATAATCAAATCTACAACAAAACTATCAAAAATTACGACCTCACTTACGGCATTACAAACTATTTTACCCTCACATATAAGATTGACTTCCCGATCAAATTTTTGTAAAATTTGATTACCATGCGCAGAAGATTCCTGACGAACAATAGGGACACTAATATTTTTTATAATTTGTACTGTTATAGATTTGTTAAACCATGAACTAACAAAATTGTTTATAATTAGATAACACTTTAATATCTTGAACACGATTAAATTTAATATTAACAAACCTTAAAATCCTTTGTAAATTACCATTAGCACTTAAACAAATCCTCTCTAAGCCATTGAATTCATCTGGTAATGATATTTTAGTCTCTCTTAAAAACATTAAATCTCCAAAGTTATTAGGAATTAAGTCTAACGGATTATCATCTACGGTTTCATTTTTCTCTTTACTATAAAAAGTACTCACTTTAATTAACATGTTTTTAGATGGTATACACATATTTTAAATTGGCTTGAACAAATTATATACTTACTTCCTAGTTTATAATAGCAAACAAATTTTATATTCACCATCTAATTCAATATGTATAGATCAATATGTGTAAATTCATAACTTATCGAAATGAAGGGACACTTCAAGAACACGGAACCCACATCACATGTGAAATCATGAATGGCGTCATTTGTTTACTAGCACTAAAAAAATTAGCCTAAACTATCTTATCACCTAACCCTAACACTAATCCTAACTTAGGCCGAACACTTAATCATGTGATGTGATGATCACGAAAATATCACTGGGTTCCTTGTTCTTGAAACTACCCGAGAAGTGGGAATATTGTACTTACAATTTATAATTGATGATGATGCATGAAAATAATAGATTTAATTACTAGAATTTTATACTTACCCCCTAATTAATGTGAGAGAAAATGGTTAAAAACTAGAAATCTAAACAAAATTGGAGTTATTATTTTTGAAAAATCTCTAATAAACAATGAACTTATACTTACGAACTATTAATTTAATATTAGCACATGAATAATTAGATTATAATGATGGAAGTCATAACTCAATAATTTTAAAATTCTTCACACAATAACTCTCACTATATTTGTTCATTGGGACGTTATTTTAAACCACAAAATTTAAGAGCACTAATAATTAAATCAGTCAAGGATTTTTATTTAACTCCTTTAAATTGCAGATCTCAAAATAACGTCCCAATACATTATATAATAGTAACTTTGTAGTGTTTAAATTTCTATTCCACATTGAAAACTTTAAAAATTTATGAATTAAAGCTTCTAGCATTATCTAATTATTTAAATAAATTTATGTGGATCCTTTGACCCAAAATTAACAGAACTCATTAACTTACTTGCTATTCATTTCAATGATACAAAATAATCCAAATATATCCTACAAGTTTTTTAGAATTTAAACGTCTTGTGATTAGTTTATAATTAATAGGCACAATGATTATAGCAAAATCAACAAGGACTTAAATTGAAATTAAGCCATATAAATAATTAGTTGTTTCTCATAACTCGGACGGGTCAGCTTTTGTAAAGTTTCATCCAAAATTATAAGTTCTTTATTACCGTATTGTCGCGAAATAACGCGCAGGGGTGAAATTACAAATTTCGGCCTAAATTAAGCTTAATCTGGGCCAAACCTCTAATTAACGCCCATGCCCGTTATTTCGCGACAATACTTTCGGGGGAGTTTTTGAAAAAAAAATCAATGTTTTTAATATTTTTCTAAATAAAAAAAATAAGAATATTTTGGTAATTAAAAATTAAAAGCCCGCCGGCTGGTAAATTTAAAATTCATGTTATGAGAAACAATTAGTCCCTAATATTCTAACAGAGTATTGGAGCGAAGTTTGAAAAGTTGAGGAAATTTCCATCAATATAAATGAATTAATTTATTTATACCTGGTTAGGTGTTCTAAATCTTCAATCGTGAAATTGACGAGTATTTCTAGAAGTAATAACAAGAAGTATTTAAATACTAGATACTAGCGCTAAAAACTTTCTAACACACAGCTGACTATTTTATAACATTTTCGTGTACTATCAGACCCTAAATCTGGGTGATGCTTAAAGCAGGATACCATTTAACCAGTAAATAAATAGCTGTCATGCTAAACCAAGAGAAGTAACCAGATACTGATATGCAGGAGACTTCATTGCCCAGTTTTTTTTTTCTAATTAATGTGGGAAGTGATATCAGGGACACGGAATTTATGTGTGCCCACCTGCGCGGTATACACGCGTTATTTAGAACGTGTATTGGCATTATTTTGATGCAAATAAAACTTTCCTTAAACTCGCCTGCTATACAAATTATTCTGTTGAAATTTTAATGTTAGGTGTGCGTCATTTTGGGACGCAAATGGAAGTTATTCATAAATCATATATCTATTTTTGGGAGATAATAATGCCCATGCTCGTTATCTCGTGAAAACACGGTGCCTTAAATTTAAATTTGCCCCAATTGTCAATCGGGATGACCCAGAAGTTAATTTACTAAAATTTAACTAAACGCCCTGCCTACATTAATTTGTTTATAATTTTGGTCAATCGACATTGGAACAAATTGACATCTGGGGCAAAACATATATAAAATAAGGTAGCTGCGCAACGGAGTTGCGTTAAACCAGGAGCGGATGAATCAGTAGATTATATTAGAAGTTCTAAAAAAATTAAAATTATAACGCTTATTAATAAATTATTTACAGAACATACTGACCTGATCTTAGCATTCATATATCTTATAGTCATAATTATAGTATAAAAAATGTAAACTGTATTACCATAATCAGTGTTGTACACGGACGTTGCCCCGTTAAAATTGCAGGGACACGGACAGTCCCGGACGATGTCCCATGTCCGTGATGGTATCATATGTAACATGGTTTATCAAACAACCTCATTGGCTAACAAAGCCACTCTTACTATAATTTTTGGGACGTTAATATTTGGCGGACATGTCCGGGACGTCCCATCCCGGATTGTCCGTTGTCCGTGTCCCTGTCCCATGACAACACTGACCATAATTGTAGAAAGCTTTGTTAAAAATCGCTTAAAAAATTTTTTTTTGATATTCAATCATTTAACTGTGTTTGGGAATTTTACCAACTGGGTTATAATACCGTTCACGAAAATTTCGTGTCAGTGATTAATAGCATTCTTTAATGTGGTTAAATGATTTTAATATTTGCATATTCTTAAATAGGCTAAAATTTTTTTTTTTTTTTAGCATGACCATCCTTAAACGCGTAAATCGCAGAATCTCCACATGTAAGAATCATTAATATAGTATTGTCAGATACATAAAATGAATGAATTATATAATATGTAACGTATCATTGTGTGAAATAATATAATTAATTGGAAGAAATATCTTCGTTATTATTATGCTATCTGATATCAGTACATTAAATTAACATAGTGAATTATTACAAGCAGCAATATGGAGAATCTATATTAAGTAAAACAGTTAACAAATGTAAGTGGCTACATCGGAATATTTTTTGATCACTATAGAATTTTTTATATCAGTAAAAATTCTGCGTAAAGTTAAATTCATCAATGAGCTATCGCTATATCAATTTTGAATATATTTAATTTATTAAAGATCTGCGAAATTATGTAACAAAAAAAAAATACCCGATGTCGTATTACATACTATCGCTATAAACCAATAACCAAAATAGGCAAAAACAGGATATAACTTGCATATGGTATGAATTGATTTTATGATTAACTAATCTGTAATTAGTAAAAAATGGATGGACATGTCATTTCTTAATTTCAGAATGGATACGTCAATTAACAATTGACATAAATGCAAATACGTATATTAATAGATAAACCTTCCTAAAGAGGGATGTTACACACTTGTAACCTTTGTATTACATCTATCTGGTTTTTTGTTGCACGGGTCTTATGTGACAACCCGTATTTACGTATCTTTCTCTCTTTTAATATTGAAGAGGACGAATCTAATTGTATTGATATTTCGTTCTATCATGACTAATAAAAATACCGTAAAGGATTTAAACTTTCAAAATCAAGATGATACAGTAATAAATATCTTGTTTTTCCGAGCTTGATTTAGAAGTAGATCTGTGACGTGATGTCCTTTACAAAATGGCAATTCCAATTTTAAGTGAAACGGCGCAAAATTTATTACAATTTCTGCTTATTTTCAGACACGGAAAATATCATAAGTGTGAAAGATCATTAAATCAAAATAACTTTGCAGGGATATTTTTAAAAACATGATGAAAATTTAAATGTAATATAAGTCATGTATATATTGTATATTAAATAAAACAGAGAATTTACAAATTTCATATTACACTAAATTTTTTTAAAGCAATAGTTTTTTTTAAATAAATATTTTTAAAAAAAACTCGATAAACATTCGAACATCGGTCAAAAACTTTTTACGAATCGAAAGTTTGTGATCAAACGAATGATCTAAATTCATCGATTTCAATCTATACTCCTGATTTTGATAAAAATTGTGGCTGTGTAAGGTTTATATTTAGCAATTAATTTAAGAGTAACAAGATATGGTATGGTTTATTAGTAAGTGTCTGAACGTTCTTATTTTTAAGGACTTCACACAATTTCCCCGCCAATTCTGATTGTTCTATTAATTATTCACATATCGGAATATCTGTGTTATTAAACAATTTTATAGTACTCACGATAGTGAAGTGGTGGGACAAATAATAAACTCCAAAATGAGCTACGCGCAAAATCTGATAGAATCTCGTAACATTTTATAATACAAATGCGCAATTGTATTTAACAAAAATTAATTACCGGAAAAGGGGTCCGTTAAGGTCAGTTACATATGTACGGTGCCGCATAGAATAGTTGCTATTAATTAAGTATATGTTATTCTTGACATATACATATTTCTATGTAAAGTGGTCGAGAGATTGATAAGAATTTATTTTCAATGTGTTATCGACTTGTGCATTATATGTAGAGAGATTGAGATTTTAAATTTCCCGCACCGTACATATCTCTTAAATTTATCAACTTCAATAAAGTATTTACATCTTTAGATTTCTTTCACCGTACGTACTGTATATACTTGCTGTTCCCTAATTCGAAAATAAATATGCATAAAAGTTCATCCACGATAATATGATGCTTGTATGTTTTAACTTACTGTTGACTTTAAATTTTATTTCCAAATAGAAAAATAGCATTGTTACTTCAAAAAACGTGCCATTACAACTTCTATGGAAACCAACAATCAAAAAACCCTAATTAACTTATCCCGTCTTCCGATTCCAACATTGAAAGAAACAGCAGAACGTTATAAGAATTGTTTATTACCTCTTTTATCCACATCGGATTATAATCGAGCAGCCAATGTCGTTGATGAATTTATGAAGGAAGTTCTTCAAGGAAAGATTATACGATGTTGATAAAAGTGAAAAGGTAAAGAGATCAAATTCAATTATTCAATAAGTTATTATTTATTAAATAAAACCTATATTTCTATTGCAGTACAATTGGAATGAAACCATCTGGTTAAATAAATATTTTTTAGACAATAGAGTACCTTTACTTATAAATTATAATTGGTGGATCGAGTTCAATGATCCTGTTACCGGAATTTTAGAAAATCCTCCCAAAAAGGTCAAATATCCGAGTTTCAAATCGATAGAGCTGCTAGCAAAATATGTTGACATTTAATGATATGATTAACAAGTATGTTATTTTTTAGGACTTTATATTCAATTTGTTTATTGTCCGGAGAGTAGCGACTTTAGTGTATATGCAAGGTGATATAAAAGCTACGTTTTTGATGCATTTCGACCAAAAATAATTAATTAAATTACCTTTTCAGAAAAATTCAGTGTAACAAAAATATGCATTCTTACGCGTTTGTTGTGATAATCATCATATGTTCCGGACACATAACTGATAATGCAACGCATTAATCTAATTAATACATTTGCATTTGCTGTAATTGTATAGTGAATTATTACTACAGAAAAAGGCACGTCACGGTAGGGTGCGGCCCAAACTAATTAAATCAAACATTAGTTATTGATGGTTATATTTAAATAAAGTTAAATTCCCGATTAAAGTTAAATTTGAGATTACATAATAACGTCATTAATCAATTTTTTTTTCATCGAACAAATTGTCAAATAACTCATCAGCGGGTATATTCCCATATTCTGTTGATTCTTCTACACATATGGGCGGATTTGCGTCATTACTAGTAAAATTCAACAGCGAATAACTTTTTATCCACCGGACCATTTTAGATGATTTCACCGCCAAAATGACCATCTCGATGAGACGGTTCTAATGAGCCTAAAATCGCCAAGATCTAATCACAGGATCGCGAGGTATTTCGCTTCGGGTAAAATAGGCTGGGTATAACCCATCCTATTTTACCCGAAGCAGACAACTTTCTAAATATCTTGGGATCCCGTGATTGGATTTTGGGATTTTGGGCTCGTTAGAATCGTTTCATCGAGACGGTTATCCTGGTGGTAAAATCATCTACAATAGACCTGAGAATAAAAAGCTATTCGCTTTTAAACATTTTGCCATTTTTAGTAGTAATGACGCAAATCCGCCCATATGATTTTTTTTGCCATGCTTTGACTACGTGCAGCACTTAAATCCATCTCTGAAACAGAAGTATCCTTGATATTGCTGTTGACATATTTGAATGGCTTTTCAAATCAAACTTGGTGAAAAGCCCTTCAATTTGCTGCTGATGAACTACAATATAATATACAGTCAAACCCCTCTATAATCACACACGTGGGATACAAAAATGCGTGATTGTAGAGAAGTGTGATAGTTATAGAGGTCAAATCCATTATACTTAATAGTAGTTTGTTTTTAAAAAAATATGTGTATTTAGAAAATGTGCTTATATAGGAGGTGACTATAGAGAGGTCAGACTGTATATACAGTACTATAATTCTCAAAAAATAACCTGTTTGCCCTTAATTTTATAACCTTTTGATTGTGTTATTGTTGATTTAGACTGTTTTTCGAATGTAGAAAACCATATTTGTATATCTTTTGGGGTTGAAACATTAACAAATATTTCAGCTTCAAACTATCATATTTCAAAACCTTTAGTAGTATTATATGATGGTAAGTTTGTAATGCATTGAATAATATAGCTATAATTTGAAGGAAAAATAGCTTTTAAAAAATTTGGCAGAGAATCCCAAGAAACTATCTAAAAAAAAGAATAATAATAAAAATTATTATTATTATTATTATTTTATTGCAAAAGAGCTTTTATATCTATTTTAAAATTTAATTACCTTACAAGAATCTTCATTCATATTAATATTTTGAATTGCTTCATCTTCACTCATATTAATATTTTGAATTGCTTTATCTTTGCCCATATTAACAGAATTCGTAATACTTTGAATTGCTATATCTTTACTCATATTTACAGGATTCATTATATTTTGAAGTGCTTCATCTTTATTAAGGTTTGTAATGCTTTAAATTGCTTTATAAGAATTGAAATCAGATTTAATATAGTTATTCTTAGCAAACTATAAATAATAAATACAAGATTAAATAAATAATAACTAGTAATAAGACTAGGTAAAGTACAACTTTAACTCACTCTATTGATTTTTTCATCTATTTGCATCACTTCATTTATGAATATATTGTCAATATGATTCGTAAATGCATTATCAATATGATTCGTGAATGTATTATCAATATGACTTGTAAATGTATTACCAATATGACTTGTAAATATATTGTCAATATAGCTTGTAAATGTATGACTTGTAGGTATATTTCCCATATAATTTGTAAATGTATTTCTATTTTCCATACAATTTGTAAATATATTTCCTATTTTATGATTTATGAATATATTCTCATTTGTATTGTTTTTGAATGCGAAGGCTATACTTAAATGCAAAAGTCTGATTTCAGATGCTATGGTATTAAGTAATACAAATTCTATATAAGTAATCATTCTTACTAACAAACTTCTTGATCTATAAATTACTTATTTATGTAAATTTGGCACTTAAGTTTCTTATTAATCGTACTCTAGACCTTATTAAAAAATCGCCCTCATACAAGTTTCACCTCATGCTTTAGTAATACAATCCTTTCATCTTATGTTTAATAATATTACTATAAAGAATGAATGTTGCTGCAAGAGTTGCCTTTAGCTGATAATAACAATTATTTTAAAGTTTCTTAATTAATTATATAATTAAATATATGATTATAATAATAAATAAGCATTTAAAATTTTTAATTAGATATACAATTGTTATAATAAATAAATATTTAAGATTTTTTAATTATGATTATTAAGGTAAATAATTGAAGTTTTAATCATCTTATAAAATTTTTATTAACCTCTTTTTTTTTTTTTCTGTTTAAAATATTCAGGTTCTTTTTGATATTTATTTCATCATCAGCTAGTTCTTGATTTACTGCTTTCTATCACTTTTATAAAATTTATATTTGATTGTCTTTATTATTATAGACTCCTACTTTATTTTTTTTTTCACCACATTTCACCTTCAAATTTCTACCTACATACATGAAATAACATGATAATTCTTACTAATACCAAGGAAAATAAAAGTAAAACCTTGTAGATCGAATTTACTATTTATTATTTTCTCTATATAGCATTATATTATTTATCTGTCAAATAGACTTTAAATTACTCTGAATTACGTTAAATTAGTTTGTTATTTTAATCACCAATATGTATTATCATTACACATAATTGTAAATGTATTATTATATTAAGAATAGCAGGATGCGTTGCTGGGTATGCCAAATCTATAGTTATACTACATATTGATCGATATAACCTAGCACAGAATGTTGGGGTGCTAGCACAACTAAATATTTGTTTAGAAGCTATACTTGTAGCTAGTATAGCAAGAAAGTCATGCATTATTTTAGCCAGAGTTGGATAATGATTATTTTTTTTTTACTATTTGATAATATTAGTAGTTTTGGATGCAACTTGCTTATCAATATATTGTTTGAATTTACCAAAAATATCTTGACTAATTTGTTTTTTTTTCATTATATATTTATAATAATTATTAATATGATCTTTGTATTATTCTTGATGCTAGTGGCATTTTCAATATTAGTTGAACTTTGTTCAAGAACTGAAAAAAAATAATAGTTAAGATAAATATTATCAAAACTAAATTATCAAAAATATAAATTAATTAATAATAAGTAATATACTATAAATTACTAATAAATTAGCAATAATAAGGGTGTGGCGACTTAGTAAAGTGGTGGAGTTGTTGCATCCTCAAATGGCAGGTCTAGAGTTCAAATTTCACAGATGATGATTTTGAAAAAACTAGATCTGTATCAGTTAATGTTAAGATTATCAGTTAGATCCAAATATCTGTAATCTTGGTCATACCATCTTGAATGGGAGCTTTGGTGCAATAAATCCAGTAAACCAGAATTACCAAAAAACCTGTTTGGCAAGTTACTAGTTGGGAAGTAGCAGTGATCTTTGACAGTGCTACAGGAAGACTGAATACTGAATTTGGAACTGGAGACTAAGACCGGAGAACTAAGCGACCAGGTCCTTAAGTGGGGGGACATACTAGCTGAACCACCAACTCGCCACCAGAGGAAAAGGACTTGTGCTCTGGAAGCATGTATCAAAAGAAGAGAAACCGTAAGACACCTAAAGCCTGGGCAGACCAACACTTCTGAGTTGCTAGCTAGAAATAAGGGAGGAACTGGTAAGGAATCTGGGAAAGAAGGAAGTTAGAACGTGGGTACTGGAGTTGTTGTGAGCCTTGCAAGGGCAGGAGTACATAAATAGGAACTAATTAGAAGTGTTGTGGCTTGAAATACGGATCAGGTTATGGCAGTATCTAAAAAGATAGCTTGAAATATGAACCTGGTAGTAGTAGCACAACATGTACTAGTTAGGAAAAAGTTACCGAATATGCAGGTAGGTATATATGTGGGACATGTACTACTCTGTTAGGTTTACTACAAGGATAAATACCCATGTGGCTAAAGTCTTAGGGTCATTCTATGGTATTGCTAATCTTATTAAGAGTGTTAGAGTAAGCATGTTACAGAAATAGAGCTAGAGAATTTAAATAGATATCCCCTATAGTTGGGTACAAGTATGGCAGCTAGTGTGGAGTCTAGGGCAGACTACTTAAATAGGTAACTAAAAGTTGCATATATAGCTAGTCATACTCTTGTTAGTAAAATAATCAGAGAGCTTAAATAGGTAATCTTCTAGTTAGGTTGCAGGTATGGTGGCTAGTGTAGAACCCAGGCGGACTACTTAAATTAGGTACTAAAAGTACACGTGTAGCTAGTTGTATCCTCATGAAATTGATGTAATATCATATTTATCTGAATAAAGCTAAGTGCTGGGGACCTAAGTAGTCACCTTAATATTAAAAAAAAAAAATAAAAATAAACTTTCATTCAATAATTGGTATTCCTGCCAATAGTGAAATTTTTGTAAGTCTTGTTATATATACATTGTATTGTGATACAAACTGTTCAACAAGATCTTGTTGACAATAACTCTATTTATTACTAATATGATTTCAGGTATCTTTTTGATCTCCATGTTAAGAATCTGATATATATATTTTTACAAAATTTAACCAATATGGAAAGTTTAATTACAACTTTTTTATTATTTTTTTTTTGTTTGTGTCCGAATATGAAGTACAATATAGAAATTAGATGAAATATTTTGTAATTTAAATTTATTTTTGACCCAGTAACAGAATATAAAAGTATATAATTTAGTATTTGCAAGATTAAGAAGAACTTTTTTGATTTTTTGCAATTTTTCTTAATTATTAAAGTTTTTTCTTTTTTGTTTGATGTCAAATTATTAATATATTTTTTGATTAAATCATCAAAAGCTTGTCATAAAATAAATGAATATTTTATAGTGTTATAGAACGAATTAGTTATTATTTTATTATTTTATTATTTTATTATTTCATTATTTTATTATTATCTTAGAATATTATTATCTTGTATTATTATTAACAT
>CAJVPU010001856.1:0-11794 GCA_910591775.1 Dentiscutata heterogama | reverse complement strand
AACTATTGGCCAAATAGAATGAATCAAGAAGGGATGAGAAGTTATTATGCCATAGCCAGCATTGCCAGCACCTCGAAGTGCAAAAAATATATCAGAATGATGTGTGGAGTTTATAGGGATATAAAAGTTCCATTTGCTATAACCATTTCAGCGCTAATAATATTGTCAGATGACATTCCATATTTTCTTATAACTATACCGAAACCCTAATAAATCTATCAAAAATTGCTAAACTAAAAAACGATATAAAAATTATTCTATAAATCATATAATTTATAATAAATGGTATTTAATCTATTTCCAGTTCCAATAACAGCAGTTTTCATTTCAGAATTAATAGTAATTTGATTAAACTCTTTGACATCAATCACCATAATACCATTCTTTCCGCCAATTCTATAACCTTCAAAAGAGTGGCCACCAGATCTAGCGGTAACCGAAATGGTTAAAGTATTTGCACAATGAATTGATATCTGAATATCTAAAATTGTAGTAACATAAATTATCACTACAGGAAAATAGGAATTTCAACAATTTGCAACTTTAATGCAATTATAATAATCAAGATCATCCGGATAAACGGTTAACTCATTGATAGTAAAAAGGCATTTTTTGAGTTGAGGTTAATAATAAGATTTATTATAGTTATTGTATGGGTTGTAAAAAATAACTAAATTTGCACGGGGTTACATGGCCGAAGGCCATGCCATGCAAATTTAGTTATTTTATAGCCCATATAATAATAGCTGGATATTAAACTTGTTCACAACCTTCATCTTCGCTAAAAGATCTAATATTAGGTGATGTTGCTTGGACTATTAATAAAAACAGAAAATAAAAGAGAAAAACTTTATGTAGTAATGACATTCTCATTTTTTTTTTCAAACTTAAGTGATTTGAATACAAATTTTTTTTTATATCGTATCTCTAAAATTCATCAATGTAATAACATGTATTGACTTGTTATAATTTGTAGTTAAAAATTTTTGGCTTTTTTTTTTTTTTTTATTCAGCTAAATCTTTTCAATGAATTTTAATGCTAATATTCATTGCATACAATGAATGCGTTATCAAATAATGCAATATCTCGATGTGCCTTTTATTGATGTTTTTGGATTTAAAATAATTTTTCGAACTTAGCATTTTTTTTTTAGGTCAAACATATAAATATGGACAGATCGTGTAATAAACTTATTTATATAATCAATTTATATATAACTAAATAAGATGAAGTTAATATTATCACATCACTTATTTTAATGTGATCATATTTGGATATCACAAATAAGCACAATCCACCCATATGTTAAGCCAAAAATCATCAAAAACAGTATATCTACCGTTGACATGATGATGGATGACTTGAATTACTTTACATGATGATGGATGATTTAAGGTTTTAATTGACGATAGGTTTCGCATTTCGTCAGTGCTAAACCTTAAGGTATTATCTAACAACTATAGGGGTTCAATCTTAAATAAAATTTAGTTCAAAACCTTAAATTTAAGAAATAAATAATCTAAATTAGATAAACGTGCTGTAAAGTTTTTTCTATGTATAAAAATAATAGCTTGCCAGTTTATTTAATTTTAAGCAAATTAAAATTATTCCTATAATTCAATATAAAGGAGATTCATAATAACACATTCATGTGATTACATTTATATAAAAAAAAAAAATACTTAATACTTAAGTATAAAATATAATTAAATAGTATATAGCAAATATATCAATGTAACAACAATTATTTACTCTTATTCTCCCTCGGATCTCTTTATTAAACATTATGAAGATACATGATGGGCAATGAAGAAAACAAGTGAACAAGATAAGTGAAGTAAGAAAGTACTAAAATTCTCAATTCTTTTCCCACACGTATCTTTATAATCTCTGTTTTGTGCGCCTACCTGCATGTCTATAATCTCGATCATATGAATATCAATAATCTTATTCACATGCATACTGTATC
Source organism: Dentiscutata heterogama (assembly GCA_910591775.1). NCBI lineage: Eukaryota > Fungi > Glomeromycota > Glomeromycetes > Diversisporales > Gigasporaceae > Dentiscutata > Dentiscutata heterogama. The sequence continues at coordinate 9,824 of CAJVPU010001856.1, read as the reverse complement.
TATAATCTCTATAGTATACAATCATATGCATCTCTATTGCCTTACTCATACGTACAAGCCCTGGCACATATACCTAGGGACGTGAAAAGCCCGGTCCGATCACGACTTGACTCCAGAAACTAAGTCTTAATTTGTACTCAGTCTCAAGCAGACTTGGGACCTGAGTCCCAAAATCACATGCAGTATTAGATATCATGGGATCTTAATTTTTTTAATACTGTATATATAGTAAATTTATTCAAAAAAAATTTTTAAAAATTACAATAATTCATATCGATATATTTATACAATATTTATTTAAATTTTTTGCCTAATCCATGATCCCTGCTTTAAACCAGTTTTTTAAGAGCAATGAAGCTTTGGCTTTGCTCTAGTGAGTATTTTCCTGTAGATTTAATAATATTTTTTGCTACAGATCTCGCATGCTTATTACGAATACTAGTAGCTTGCAAAGAAAAAAAGTCTGCTGCTATAAGTGCTAAAGTTGGGCACAAGCAACTATTACTTTTCCACTACTTAAGCATGTTAATCTCTGGTTTTTTAGACAAGGTAAGATAAAAGTCTAACTCACTTATTGGTAATTCTTTATTTTTTTCACTAGTTATTATTAGCTTTTTAAAAAAATTTAATAGATCCTCTATTTTTATAGATTTTGCAATTAGGTGGCTTAAGGTAGGTCACTCTTAATTTATTAGAATATAATTCTTGGTACCTTCATCATCAAAAATTTTAAACTTAAATAGCAGATCAAGTAAAACAAGCACACTGGAAGAATTTAGAAGGTAATATAAATAGTTTTTTAACCTGTTCTTTATTTCTTTTACTCCTTTAATAGTAAGATAGTGATCAGAGTAAGATAAAAGGCCATGAATAATTATTTGTATACCTCTATACAAAGGTTGTAGATCACATGAAAAAAACTCAAGTTGCCTTATAGAATGGTTTAAGAATCTTCATTAGTTCTTTAATTATTTTCCAATTTTTAGATTTTAAATAAATTTCTTTTATATCTGAGTGGAAGTGAGCAAATGTATTAGTAATTTTCTGGACTTAAATAAATTATTCAAGTATTGAAAAGAGAGTATTACTCTTTATTTATATCAATTTTAGGATTAAAAAAATTAAGATAGATTATAGTAAAGTTTTTTTTCAATTTTTTTTAAAAGTTGAAATAAATTGATTAATTTATTATAAAAATTGATGGCCTTATTAATTTGATTACAAATTTTTAGAAATTCTTCAATAGCATAATTAATAGCATGTGCCACACAATGAATAAATATAAAATCAGAGTTTATAGTTTTTTGAAAGTAATTATAACAATTTTTATTATTTAATGTGTTATCTTCAATAAAGCTAATTACTTTAATTTAATTTCAAAGTCTTCAATAATCTCAAAGATCTTTTTTCAAAGAAATTATTAATATAGAAGTCAGATAAAGGTATAAAATTGAGATAAATGATATGCAATATTCTCTAGATATTAATTCAATAAACAGTGATACTGAAAAAAGATTAGTATTTCTATGAATTTAAACTGAACTGAATCTAGGAACTCTAGAAAAGATTGAAAATAAGAAATCAATATATTTATAGTAAGAGCTAGTTTACTTTGGTTATTTTTTAAAAGTTCTTTTAAAATTATTTTTGCTAATTTAAATTGTTTTTCAATACCTTAAGAAAGAATTTAAGCAAAAAAAACCTTATAATATAAGTTAACAGAAGAAACAAAGTTATTAAAAGATTCTTTTTTTATAGTTTTTTCTTTTAATTTAAATGGTGAGGCCTTGCTCATATTTTTATTGAGTAATTTATATAAGTAGATATATAGAAACTAAATAAAAACTTAATTTATATACAAATAAATAAATATAAACTATATGCAAGAATAAGAGCTCAGACTAATTATTTATCTGTATCCTAAACCTATTAAAGAATTATCTAGATTTGAATAGTTAGAATAAAGTTAGTGAAGATGCTATACTGAGCTCACATAGTAATCCAGATATTAAATTTATGATTTGTAAGTCCAGTAGGTGGGAAGAATTAAAATCAGAGTTTAGTTGATTTGGTAAGTTGCAAAGGCAATTATATGTAAATATATTATGGGTTTTAGAATGGGAACAGGGAAGAGGTTGTTGATGAAGTTGAGTAGAGACAAAGTATAAAGATATATTATATGCTTTTTTCTAAGTAGAAAAGTTAATGCAGCATGATTTTTAAATTTAATTGTAAATTTAGTTGGAGATTTTGATAAGAACTTGGATAATAATTTGAGAGGCAATAAAGTATGAAATATCAAATGGTAGTATGTATTAAATAAGAGGAATGGGAATGAAACCTTTAAGGGTTGAGTAAAGAGAGTGTGGATAAAGTGGTGAAGAGTAGGGAGAAAAAGAGGGGTGAGAGAAGATTATATGTATTAGATAGTTTAATTTATAGTAAGGAAGATTGAGGTCAAAATTAGAGATAGTTTTAGAAATAGAAGAGTGAATAATTTGTAATAAAAGGTTATAATAGAAGTAGAAATACTAATGAGTAGAGGATTTAGAAAGGTTGCACTAAAAACAACAGGAGAATAGAAATATGTTGGGTAATATAGAATGAAAGTATGAATGAGTAAAAAGGCTATTAAGTAGCATTTTAATTTTAAAAGATTTAAGATAATTAAGCTCAGGATTAGTAAAGTTATATAATCTTTTTTGGTTATTATTGAAGTAGAGTTCTAGTTAATAATGCTAGAAAAATGTAACCATTCAGAGGTATGGTTTGTAAAGACTATATAGAAATAGTTTTTGCTTTGCAAATATTTTTGATAAATCATCTAGTATGGATAGCTATTAATAAAGAAGTTTTTCTATTGAAAGAAGAAGTAGAGGTTGTGAATATTAGAGTAGTTAAATAGCAGAGTAGAAAATGATATATGATTATTGGCAAGATAATCTGCTAAATTATTAAAAATACTATTGGCATAAGAATGAACTTTGTAGAAGGTTAAGCTAATATTATAGGCTTTAAGAGAGTTAAGAATTGTGTGCAAAATAGGCTATAAGTTAAATTTAAAATATTTGGTAAAGAAATGTGAAGTCTGGAGAAGTTTGTTATATTTAGAGATGAGAGTCAGTGAAGATGTTAACAGAGAAGTTGCGTGAGACAGTAGAGATAGCAGAGAGAATAGCAATGAGCTTAGCTTTGTATAATAAGGGTCAGTTAGTAATTTGGGTAAAGAAGTTGTGAATAATGATATTATTATAGATTTGGATCAAACCAATAACTATAGTATATTGCTCTGTACCAAGATTCTTGATAGAACCATTAGTAAAAAAAGTAAATTATTTGTGAGATTTGTTAGCTAATGTGATTTGGAAAAGGTTGCTAAATGCAGGATTATTAGGGAAAAGCAAAGATATAAAAGAATCAGTAACATTAATAAAAGGTAATGATAGAATATCAAGTGGGCTTTTGATAGTAGTAGATTGTATAAGATTAATAGAATAATCATTGAGTTTGAGTTGATTATTAGATTTTCTTTTTAAAAATTAGATAGAGGGAATAGAAAAAACTTTAAGAGTGCAATGGTTAGAGATATAATTGGAGTTGAGACTACAGCCTGAACAAGGCTTGCAAAAGATAGGAAGAAGTGGGTAATAGTTTAGATGAGAAGTATCAATATCATGTTGCCAGTGTGTGTTAAAAATAGTATTAGATTATAGAAGGTTTTGTAAACTTGTCTAATAATAATACTGTTATTGTATAAGGTAAGTAATAGGGTTTGATAGATTTGTTTATAAGATTGGTTTGGTAAGCAAAAGGATTATGTCCTGTGGATGGAATGAGGTAATAATTGTACAAGAAGAACTATGAGATAAAATAGTATTTTCTAAATAATTAAAAAAAGTAGGCATTTTTCTTTTAGAAATATGAAATAATCTAGGAGATAAGTGGAACTAGTTAAGTAGTATATCATTGTTAGCAGAATATAGTTGTTTAAGAAAAAGAATTTTTTTGTACTGGAGTTGTTGTTTAAAAGTGTGATAATTAGAATATTGAGTAAGAATATTTACTAGAAAAAGGCTACTACTAGATATAGTTTGTAGCCAGACAAGGTTGTAATTAAAAGTAATAAAAATATTAAGAGAATTAAAAGGTTGTATAATTTTAAAAGTAATAGTATGTCTGTTTGAACCATCAATTAAAGGATTGGGATGTTAAAGAATATTAGTAGCCAATCATAGATTATTTTAAAGTTGTTGAAGTCTAATACAAGTTGTTAGACCAAAAGTTGAAGTATTGTTAATATAGTTTAAAAAGGTGTTAATATGATGTTGAAGTTGTATATCCTATAGGCTATGGATATTATAGAGATTATAGTTAAGTATAATACTATTAGAAGTTGATCAAGAGATGGAACTTATGTTTAGCAATAGTTAAGTATTTGCTAAATATTTTGTTATAGGTAGAAAGAGAAATAACAATATTCTGGATATGATATTCAGTAGTTAGAATAATAACAGTATTGATAATATATAAGATTTGCTTGTTAGTAATAGTTTTGGTATTAGCAATATTAGCTAACTATAGAGTTTTATCTTGGATGAGCTTAATTTGTTTTGTTTGCTTGTTATTAAAGGTGAACTAGCAGCCCAGAAATTTGAAGAATTAATGAATTAAAATAGATAAAAGATTAAAGTTCAAAAAAGAGATAGATGCAAATAGGTGTTTAGAAATAAGTATTGATTTAGAAGAATTAATTTGGATATTTGCTATGTTATAGAAAGAAGATACAATGTTAATAATCTTATTTAGTTCTTCTTTAGATTGAATAATCCAAATTGTATCATCCATATATGCTAAAACTGATAAAGAGGTGTGATAGTGGTTAAAGAATAGAAGAGTAAGGCAAGATTGCCAAGAGGTAGAAAGAGTATAGTCTAAGAAGTTTGAAGAAATATAGAAAATAAAAGGATCATAGTAGATTCTCCAAAAAAAAGATGTAATAGTTTTATCTTGGTCAATACTATTTTTAACTGAGTAAAAATTGGTAAGGCCAAGATTGATGATAACTCAGTTAGTAAGGTTAGAAAGAATATTAAAAAAAATATTGATAAGCTGTTAGGCATTTGGAGTATATATAAAGATTTTTAAAAAAGATAAAGTTAACAAAGTTATAGGCTTTACTCATATCTTATGAGAGAAGCCAGAGTTGATTAGATTGGCAGTTAAAATCTTTGATAATATTGTTGAGAATATGTATAGGTATAGATATGGAATTACTAAGAAGGGCAATATAATTAAATAGAGAGAAAATTTTATATTTAGATAGAATATAGTTAAGACAGTTTGTAAGGAGTTAGGTGTAGACTTTTCTAATATGTTCTACTAGGCTAATAGATCTAGTATTAGATAAATTGCTATCAAAAAATAGGTTTTTTAGAAATAGAAAAGATCTGGTCTTTTTTCCATTGTTTAGGTATAGACTAAAGATTTAGGCAGCAGTTGCAAAGAGAAGTAATTGCTAAAATAAAGGTAGAGTTAGCATGTTTAATCATTTTATAGTTAATGCCAAATGGACTACATGCTTTGTTGTTAAGAAATTAATTATTTGTAGCAATAATTTCATTTTAAAAAAAGTCTAAAAGAATACTAAAATACCAGTTAGGAATGATATTTGATTTAGAATTATACTCATCTTGCCAATAGGACTAGAAAATATTGTAATTAATATTATAAAGAGCAGTTCAGTTATCAAAATGTTGTTGGATATGAGATTTGATCTTTTTTTTTATAGTTAATAAAAATTAGTTACTAATTATAGTAATATATAATTAAGAAAAGATTAAAATATTTGTAGATATTCAAGTAGAAGTAGTTTGTAATAAAAAATAAATTTGTTATAATATATAAGTAGATCAATGGTACCAAATTGTTTAGTTATTTGAGTTATTGTTTCTAGCTTTAGATTGTCAGTTTTATCTTGTTGAATGTCTTCTAAATTAGAGTCTGGAAAAGAAGATTTATAATCAAATACAGAAAATAAGAAAAAATAGCGTTGTTGGAAAAGTAATAAAGTATATAAATTATAAAGACTAATGATATTAAAAATAATACTACAGCAAAAGTGTCTTTTTTAGTGTTTACTATATACTCAGCTTGCATAGTTTTGCAAAAGCTAGCAATAATTAGGTTATGTATTAGAGTATTGTTTAAGTCTAAATCTTCTAGATAAATAGATTTATCTACTTGCCTACTCATATCATTTTTTTTTCTAACTACAATAGATGTATCTTTTAGAAAAATAATAGCTATATTTATAAAGTTTGTAGAAGACAAGCTTATTAAAAAAAGACTCACTAAGAAATAATAAGTCTGAGATAAGTGTAGAAGTTTGAAAGTTTAGATTATATTTTGTAATAATTATTTTTTTAACTTTAAAGTAGGTGTGTTTTTTGTAAAATTTAGAGAGTTGTAAAAAGGATAGTTGTTAAGTTAGAGTAAGATCATAGTAGGTAATTAATTATTCTTGCAAGAAAATCAGTATTTGTAATATTAGAAATAATTTTTTCAATTGTCTTTTCTTTTAATAGACTAATTATTTGTAAATTGAATATAGCTTTTTGTTAGTAAAGTAAGAAAAGTTGATAGAAAAAGTTATTGCATTATTTAGTTAAAGAAAGGTAAATTTATTGTTACAATATTTTTTTTTTTGTATTATCTGCAAGTTTTTCAAGAAGTTTGGTTAGTATAGGTTTAGAAAAAGTAGGTTTAAATTTAATTAAATTTGTTAAAAAATATTTTAAATATATTATAATATAATTATAATTTAACTACTATTATAATTACAAAATTTAGAAAAAAACTCAAATAAAAAAATTATTAAACCAATATTTTATATTTGTAAATAATTTTTATCAAAAAAAATTTATTTAAACTTTACTAAATTACTAAATCTAATAAGAATAAATATTAGTATTACATCCTGTTACATAAATCATTTGTTACAAATATCTAATAAAACTTATAAAATCATATGATCTGCATATAAACATATCATGATATTACACATGTTTGTCTAATAACATGATTTAAACTCTTCTAGATTTTTTTCTATTTGAGTAATTTTTAACTTATCTTTTTTGCTTCTAAACCTTTTTTTTTAACTAAATTGAATTTACTATTTTTTTTTTAATGAGCCTAAGTGTTCTTGTCTTCCTTTTTAATAGAACATTTTTAAGTAATTGCTACTTATGTTTGCAAACTAAATTTGAAATAAGAGTGAAATAGGTAGCCTCTTAATATAGCTAACTAAGCAATTAATGCTAAGGCTAATGCTTCCTATATGGTTACTGTTGAAGCTTGTATCTTTGATAAAAATGCAGCTATTTGGTATATAGCTAATAAGTATACAAATAACAAATATTCAGTTGATAAAATATAGATAATAAAAATGCAGTAAACAAAAATGCAGTTGACAAATGCATGGTTGATGAAAATGCAATTTATGATAAGACTAATTTTTCTTGCTAAAATAAAATTATTAAAGCTAACAATATTGGTATTAAAATATAATATAAAAGGTTTTGTTTGTTTCAAGTTCAAGTTTAACATCTTTAGCAAATAACAGATACACTTTAAATAAAGAAATATATGATTTTTCTTTGTTAAAAGTTGGTTATACATTTTAAACATAGGAGGAAGTTGACCCATCCTTTAAAGCATATGGTTGATATAATGGATTTGCTATTATTAAGAAAAGGGTTAAGCAATATAATGATGATATAATTAGGTATTAGTCTTTTAGATATGAATTTGTAGAAAAATATATACTCAAGAAAAGTATTGATATTAAAGTTTACTATAACTAACAATCAAAATAACAAAGATATAAATAGTATATTAACTTTAGTTTTTCTAAAAAATTTAGTTACATCACAGTTACAATATTTGTTAACACCTATAATTATAAACTTCAACCTTAAAGTTGCAAAAATAATGCCATGTTCAGATCAATTAGAAAGAAAGCACTAATTGATATTAAATTCTATACAAAAAATAGCAACCTGTCAATTACTTTATAGCATTAATTAATAAGAGTGAAGTATTCTGATAAAATCTTTCTTGATATGAATCTTGCTAACACTATTCAACATTATAAAGCTAAATCTAAAAAAGATCTTGAAATTAATACTTTACAACTTTTATTATTTCTTACTATAAGTATGCAGAAGATTCTCGTTAGAGAGTTAAATTTGAATTAGACAGTGATAACCATCTTATCTGACTATTCTTGTTAACTTCTAAATAGATATCTTTATGGCTTGAATATCATAACATTATTCTTAATAATAATACAGCTAAAATGAATTGTTAACAAATGCTCCTTAGCTTATTTCTTATTATTGATAATAACACAAAATCTCATTTGGTTGCTTAAGCACTAATCTCTGATAAAGCTATTAATTCTTATCAATAGATTCTTCAGTATACTAAAAAAGCTACAGAAGTTGAGCCTATAATTTTTGTGACTGATACAGATCTAGCAATAGATAGTATATTAAAACAAGAGTATAAAAATACTAATTTGTTATATTGTATTTACTATATTAGCCAAAACCTTCCAAAAAATTTAAAAGAAAAATTGAATAATACTTATGATCTTTGCTATAATACTTTGGATAAGATGTTATTTGAGTTAAGGTGGCAAAATTTATTAAAAACATTTCTATTCATATCAAGTTATTTGAATTAAACTCTATATTCTAATTGTTATTCATGAACTTGTGCTTTTATATCCAAGATTTTCATAGCTAAAATCCAAACTATATCACATGTAGAAGAGTATATTAGAATGGAATTTAATTTTAGTTAGATTAGATTAGATATAAAGTATGTTAAAATAGAATTAAATTTTAATTAGATTATAGTATAAGGTTAAGATATATAGTTAGGCTTAGGGTTAGAGTTAGATATAGATTTTATAAATCAGACTAGTATTAGGGTATTGTTTGTATAAAATAAGTTTAGGATTGTTAGGTGTTAACTAAGATTAATTTGGAGTATTTGTTTTATTTTATTATTTACATTTCTGTGTTTTAATTTTTTCTAATTTTTACTCTAAAATATTGACAAATCTTACTAGATTTTTTTTATTTATATTATAGATATAATAGTATTATTAAATGAGTATTGTTTAATGATAGTAGTTTATACAATTTGATAAATATTTTAGATTCATGACAGAAAAAGAGGCTGAGTTGAACTATTTTTATGAGTATCAAACTATATTATCATGTAGCAGGATTGCATCTGTCAGTATAAAATATTACATGCTATGCTTCTATACTTTCAAAATTCTTGACTCCACAGATCCTTTCTATTGAATATATAAAAATAGCTTAATGTTTGTACTTCGATACAATATTGGCAGACTTAATATTAATTAAATTTAATAATGATAACAAAAGTATGAATGATCAATTTATTAAAAACATTTATGATGCAAGACAGATATTACTTAAATCAATAGTTTTAAAAGTTAACTAAGACAATATTAAAGAGATTTGGAAAATCACTGATAAATAGCCGAGAAACAATAAAAAAAAGCAGTTTATCATTGTTTTTGACTCTGTCTCTTATATATGCACCTGCATATCAAATATATTATATAGTATTTTATATAGATATTATCTTTAGATAATATTAGTATTGCTAATTTCTAAATTCTATATTAGAATGAGAGGTGTGGCGACCTAGTGTAGTGGTCTAGTCATCACCCTCTCCAAGTGGCAGGTCTAGAGTTCAAATCCCACGGACAACGAATTTTGAAA
>CAJVPU010001855.1:0-11798 GCA_910591775.1 Dentiscutata heterogama | reverse complement strand
ACAACTCTGATGACCTCACTATGACATGCTAGCCAATCAGATACAACACACATATCACATGACTAGGGCATGCCTAACGGCCAAGTGGCATGCCCATAGGCATGCTTCCAAGGCATGCCCATGCCCCTGTGTCTCGAACCCTACTCTGCATAGTTAAGCAATTATACCATTATATTTCTATCTATAGAAAAGTTATAAAAAGGAAGCCTTTGTCTTTTCTACCCAAGTTAGAGTTTCCTACTCTCTTATAGAAATTAGCACCACCCTCTTACTCTTCTTTAATTATAAAGTGTGATATTTCCCCTTTAGGGTAATTCCTACAGGCAAGGTTATTATCATGAATTGTTATTAATAAATATTATTATCTATATACTGTTATTATCTCAAACTGTTTGTCTTCTGCTGTGAAGTTAAAGTATATACTTCATGTCTACCCCATGTATATTTATAAAGTTTATCACTGCATTGGGTAACCTTGTTACTTTGCTATATTTATACTAAGAAAGCTATAGCATTGTAATAATATGTATTCTTTTGTTAAGTAGCAGATTATCAATTAATATATTTATTGAATAAGTTGCTTTTTGTAAATTTTTTTCTCAATTGTCTAAACTATATCTGTTTATATAATTAATCATTGGCTATTCAGAATGAAGTATTTGATGAAATTTTAAATTTTTAGTTATAACATAGTATATATTTTCATATTTACTTGCACACCAAATATATTTTTTTAATAATTTATAATATCTTAGATTGCAAATTATTATTTGATTTTTTGTTAATTTTACTTAAAAATATTTGTAATTTTTATTATTTTTTACAATACATATTTGATTTTTAATTTTTTAATTTTTTAATTTTTTACCTCTAAACCAATCGCAAATCAGGATAAAATTTTTAACTATTTTGTTTGTATATATTTAAAATAGGCCAATTTTGGGTTCTTTTATAATTTTAGTAAAAATAACAAATTGATTTTATTGGTTTATTAAATTAATTAAATATATATATAAAATAAATATAAATAAGCTAGTAATATTTATCTCCAAAATATAAACATTTATTTTTGTAAACTATTGTATTTTTTTTTCGGTGTTAAGGTGATCTCTATAGCCAGGGGCTTTTTATTAGATAATTAACAATGTTTACAATTATAATGAGGGTACAACTAGCCACATGTACAACTTTTGGTTGTCTATTTTAAGTGGTCCGCCTAAGTTCTACACTAGCCACCATACCTGCAATCTAACTAGGAGATTATCTATTTAAGCTCTCTGACTTTTATAAGTGAGAGTACGACTAGCCATACCTGCAACTTTTGGTTGCTTATTTAAGTAGTCTGCCCGAGGTTCTACACTAGCTACTATACCTGCAACCCAACTAGGTGATTATCTATTTAAACTCTCTGGTCACAACCGGCCTGCTATCTCTTATTTAACCAAGGTATAACTCACTATTCATATGCTAGATTTTGTGACACCTATAGATTTCACACCCTACCTAGGACTACTTTATCCTGTAAACTATTATATTCATTCTCAATAATGAAGAAACATTATGAATTTTGCTAAAATTATAATTGTTTATAACAATCTTTGAACTTTTCAATTTTCTATCTATATTAATATCACATCTTCATTTTATAACAACTTTGATCTTTTTAACATTTAACTCTAACTTTATTGTCTCTTTAATATAGTAGAGCTGATGATTATCAAAACTGTATCAAATATTATCAATCAAGCAGCATTCTAATATTGGTAAATCATTAACTTTTAATGCTTCTGATATTAAATCATTAAATTGTAAATCCATTTTGAAAATTATAATTAATATTTGCTTAACTAAATAATATTTGTCTAAAGTTTAGTTTATAAATAATAAACTTATGTTTGCTTAACTGGAGACGAATAAACAAGTTTTTAAAAATATAAAAAAAGGTGAATAGAAAAAGAAATGCTAAATAAAATAGCAACAAATAAAATAAAATTGCAAATATTAAAATTTTTATTTTTTTAAAATTGGATAATTTATAGTTATTGTATAGGTATATAGTGAATAACCTAGTTACACATGGGTTCATATTCTGTGCCGAAGGCACAAGATTTAAATATGAACCTGTGTGTGTAACTGAGTTATTCAATATACTCATACAATAACTATCCTATTGCATGATGTCTAATGTAACAATCCCGTGCCAATAAGTAAATGAAAAAAGCACAGGTTGTCACATAAGACCCGTGCAATAAATATATACATTGCACTATGTGATGTGCTAATTTATCGCATGTATATTTTTTGTAGATCTGTGTAACAAGAATTTTATTTACGTGAATACTAGAGTAGAATTAGAATTAGGGTTAGGGTTAGTAGTTAGCAGTTAGAGTAAAGTGTAATATATACCAAAATTTTGCGAGAAATTTTTTTTGTTAGAGCTCAAAAAGCAGTTTCATAGACGGTATTTCGAGCCATTTCAAAATTTTAAAAATTTCTTTATTTTTGTTACACGAAATTAATTTGCATGTTACACCTGATCTCAAATTTAATTGGTCAATTCTTAAAATGCGATGTATAAGCACATCACAGCATGCGATGCCTAATTAAGTCCTATTCACATGATTAATACTATCTTCAGGATACCCTTCTATAGTATCCTCTCTTTACACAATACCCAGGCACTATTTAACTTGAATTTCTTGTAAAAAACCGGGGTAGCGCTGTACATTTTAGCTAACCCAACCAATTTTAATCAAATGATATTACATGATTTTGTCAAATCTAATAACCTTTCGAAATAAAATTGTTTATTAGTGTAAAAGCAATTAAATAACGATTAAAATTGTAATATACAATTCTTAAAATCATTAAAATTAGGAAACTGTTATGTCCAGAGCAATTAATCGTTACACCTAACATATAAGCGGAAATGAACACATTTACTAATTTGTGCCATTACCTTCCCTCAGAGTGTCCTCCATCTTGCTCCGACAATTAATTTTTTTTTTATTATATATAATAACTAACAACCACAAAGAATGACATTAATCAATAAGTCTAAATGTAGCTGAAAAAATTAGTAAAATTTCTAAAACATAGCTAGCAAATATTTTCTAATTAATATAATTAATTATAGCTCAGGATTAACATTAACCTGGTGCAGCACCAACCGGTTGGGCATGGTTCCATCGTAATTGTCGAATATAAACTAACCATCCTACCATAATACACATCAATAATATCGTTAAACTTTCAAACCAAGCTTCTCTTTCATCAGCATCGTCAAAAATATCCGGATAAAGAGAACTTAAATAATCGTCTGATTTCTTTTGCTCATCATCTTTTGTCATTGTCTGAATCTGTTCTACAGACCCACCTGTTTCATCATCTTCGATGAAAGATGGATCTTTCCACCATAGTCCTTTAGATGATTCTTCCTCACTTCTAGCTGTATCAGAACCAATAATATAATTCCAAAAACTTCTTGAATACAACCTAACTAATGATAGCGTGACGGGAAGATACGCATCAGGATTAGTCGATAAAGACTGATCATACCATCTTTTTGCAAGATGAAAGTCCTATAAAAAAAAATTTTTTTTATTACAATTCTTGTTTTATGAAACTAGCGCAAAGAATGGCAATAAATAATTGGGTAACAAACTTGAGAAATTCCTATGCCATATTCATGCATCCACCCAAGATTCCACATTGCCATAGCACTGAAATCCGCCTCCGCAGCGACCTGATAACAAGCTGCTGCTTTTTCATAATCTACTTCGGTACCAAATCCCTTAAAATAATAGTCACCCATCTTTACTCGTGCATCAACATTTCCTTGATTTGCAGATCGAGTCCAATAAAGAAGTGCCAGTCTATCACGCGATGGATCCGGTTTCGGAACCAAATGTGGTAAATGCCACCATGATTTATCTTAATTTTAAATAAATGGTAAGCGAGGAAAAAAGTTTTATAAGTGCAAAAAAAACGATGATATACCTTTGTCTAATAACCAAGCAACATTTGCTTGTCCGACTTCATATCCCCTCTCCGCCGCTATTAAATAATTAATTAACGCATCCTCACGATTACCAGAAGAGTATGCTGAATATGCATCAGGAAATGGTGAATGAAGCCAGTCGCCTCGTTCTGCAACATTTTTGTAGAACTAACGAATTTTGCCAATGTGAATAATTACGTGTTCGAAATAAACTATAAACTATAAACAATGAACGAAAATACACACTGCAGCGGCCAAAGGACATGATTTTTGTTCACTCGCAAGCCCTTTCGAATTCGAATATATTTCAGCTAAGTAATAATATGCTAAGAGATGGTGGGCTGAACTTGCGGCTGTCGTAAAACATTCGAAGGCTCTTTTAATATCATTGTTTTCTGTATACGAAGATAAAATAACTGATAAGAATAAAATATTAATTTTAATAACTATAATAAAATAATTCCAGCATACGTAGATACATTAGACCCAAATTGACTTGTGCGTCAGGATGTTCTTCAACCGCGAATTTAAAGTATTCCATGGCTCGCTCATGGTTCTATAAAAAAGAATATGAATTAATAATGATTTCATTTAACAGTGCAAGCAATGCAATGCATTCAATTACCTTCTCAACCAAAACTTTGTCGTAGTGTTTCAAACCTTCCAAATTCATCAGACCAAGACCATTATAAGACGCAGGATTCTTCTATAATTAGAAAAAACAATTTTTTTAAGATAAATACATAATCAAACGAAGAAAATTATCATTAATTGGATAAAAATGAGAAAACAACGAGCCTTTTTCGCACCCCTTATAAACCATTCAAGAGCCGTTTTATTATTTTGAACAACACCTTCTCCACGCCAATACATTTGCCCTGAGATTTGAATCGTTACAAGTAATTAAATTAGATGAAATAAATACTACTTAAAAATCACCAAAAACAACAAACCTAAAATCCCTGCGGCTTGTCCTGCAGCATGAGCAAGTTTTGTATTAGCCGATAAAGGCTCAGACAAAGAAGTAACAGGAGGCCAATATTGGTCTGTGACTTGTTTGAGGTATTGTAGAGCAAGTTTAAAGTTTTGAGGTATATTTTCTAAATGATAAAAATAACGTTAATATTCCATTGCATGTTGTATAAATAATGCTTATTTTGAAAAATAAAAAATAAAATTCTAATCATTACTTGTCCCCTGATAATAAAGTTGACCTAAACCTAGCTATAATATAAATAATAAATGGATCAATGTTTATGAAAATATGACAAAATTTATCTTATTTTATATCTGACTAGCATACCTGAGATGCAATATCACCTTGTTTAGCCGAATAATGATAATATTCCAAAATATCGTCCCATGCGGCTTGGTCTCCAGGTTTCGTTGACGAACCGGTACCTGACCCACTGGCCCCATATCCGTACACACCGCCATCCTCATCATATAATTTTATTTTAGTTGGGGGAAGCTGACGGCCGCCAGGTGGACCAGATTTATAATATTCAATAGCTAAATTCAATTAAATCAATATGTATTAGAAAATCAATAATCAATATATACAGTCGCACCCCCCTAAGTGCACACCCCCTAAGTGCAAGTACTATGTAAAACCTCTCTAAATGCACGATCTAGGTTGGCCCCAACTTATAAGAATCCTATATATTTTACTCTCTATAAATGCAAACACTCTCTAAGTGCAAAATTTTAATTTTTTTCACTATGGTCCCGACAGGATGCACTTAGAGGGGTGTGACTGTACTTAGTTTTAAAGGAATACTCAACATTCAACACCTACCTTTATCCGCTACACGTTTGTAGTAAAACACAGCATCCTCACAGCTTCGTGGGACACCGATACCAGTGAAATATCGATACGCAAGCGTCATTTCAGCTGCAGTCTCATGACCAAGAGCTGCGAAAGTATGGTATAATAATGCCTTAGAGGATTTAATTGTAGATATGAACTATTAAACACTGAATGGTAGCAAATAATAAGAACAACACCACACAGACCGCCCTACCTTTCCTTGATCGCGCTGTACTACGTCACCTATGCCAGTCGCGTACATGAAGCCGACCATATGTTGTGCGGTCGCATTTCCTGATCGACTTGCTAACTCTCGATAATAATGAAAAGCCGCAGTCAAATTACGTGGATGAGTATATTTTGCGAACTAAGATACACGTATTTATGTACATAACATTTTCAGAAATTTGATAAATATTAGCATTACTATACACATAAAAATAAATATCTTACAAAATTCATTTCTCCAAGAGTATACAATGCACCATCGTGTCCAAATTCGAAAGCCGCTTTCTCCAGTAATTCTATAGCTCTATTTAGTCTTGGGTTTTTTATTTCTGTGTTATGTTTTTTTCCTATATCCAGATGTTCAGCAAATGGCGAGCGTAATCCGAATATGGAGAACAAAATTTGTGCAAAAACTTTATATATAACAAGAAGAATGTTGGGATCTGTGTCATCGAGTTCGCTATTTGTTGAAATCCGCTTTTTTGACGAAGGCTTTAAGTTCCCTAGTTGAAATAAAGCTTGGTCATATAATTCGTCGCCTACATATGTATATGGGTCAGAATTAGTAAAATTCTTGCGAAAGAATAATTTGTAACGTTATGGATCAGGTTGTTTAGTTTACCTTCTAGCTTTAATAAGCCATCGCTGCTTTTTGTATCTGACACTGATTGAGTAGGTGTCGTTGTGCCTTGTGATAATTCTTCTCCAGAAACTGACGTGACTCGAGAGAACGCAGTAAGGAAGAATCCACAAATAACGCAAGCTATAATATTTGAATCAAAAGGTCATTAGCAGTAATTCTTACTAATTCACACCTGATGCTTATTTGACAGAATTATGCTTACATAGGAATATTAGTAAAAGTCTTTGTTTGCACAACATTTTTTCAGGTGCAATACCGAAAGGGTTCCTCAAAACGCATCGCCTTTGTGAAAAATGGGTTTATTTCGTACGTGAAATATTTTGCCTTTTTATATTTCATTTATCATAAATTTGGGTCAATTCCATATATAGCTGCCACGTTACGTATATGTTTATCAGATACATTTTGACAAATAGCAAATTGCCAGATTATATCGATTTTTACATATAAACATATCACTGTGTGATGTCGAAGAAAAGTTGATCGACAGATTTATAAAATTAGATGCGCATTAAATTTTTTATTAATGGTCCGCTACAGAAATATGTGTGTAAACCTTTGATCTAATTTATTTGAAAATTTATTAATTCCAAGAATGTCATCACAAAAAATAATTAAGATCGAGGTTTTTCCTTTTTTTCTTTATATCTATAAGTTATAATTATAAGTAATTATTATCGTTCAGACAATAATAAAACTTAAATAAGTAATACTTACAAGGCAAGGAGAGACACGCCGGAGACTTTGACTACTTTGAAACGGACACCGGGAATATCACCAATCTAATAAAAAAAAAAAAAAAGATGAATAAATTTCTTTATTGAATCATACAAACAATTAATCATACTCACAGCACGCCCTTTACGTCCAAAACCAGCAAGTAGAACTTCATCGTTTTCTTCTACATAATTTAAGCAACCATCATTCGGAACGAAAGCAGTGACTTTTTTCCCATTTTTAATTAGCTGAACACGAACACATTTACGAATAGCGGAATTCGGTTGCTTGGCTTCCACGCCACTAAATTGTATAAAATAATTAATTTACGCCATTATCAAATATTATTTAAAAAAAGTATTGTTGCCGATATAATAAATATTATACATTTTTTCAAGTACAATGCCCTTAGCGTGAGAGGAACCACCAAATGGTGATGATTTATAAGCTGTACCTAATGCCCTCTTCTTATATAGTTTATCAGCCCATCGTTCCTCTCGGCGATGTGTACGTAATTTGCGTGCACTTTGTAAACCTCTAGGCTTTCCTTTACCTAAGAAATCGCGGACGAATTAGCAAATTTATGCTGAAATCTATTGCTGCATCCATAATTTTCAAAAAATCCAAACTAGAATGCTATTCTATTGAATAAAGGACTTGAAAATTCCAACTGAAAAGAACATATATTTTTGTTCTCTAATTGAAGAACATAAAATTGACAAAAATTGACAATTTCTATGGCTAACTTACCCATTATTACCTAAGCGGTCAGAAGAGGATGGAATAGAAGGAAGATCGATTTTTTTTTTCATAATCATTTTTATACTTATAAAATCCGCGGATTTATCACTTGTTTTACCACATGACATCTTTATATTTTTTATTACATCGCAATTGGTGTAAAGTTGATCGAAATCGGCGTAGTCTGACTCTTAATAAAAATAGATTGATCGCGTTCCAAACTTATTATCGTTATAGGATCTAAAACGAATTCTGTGATTCAGAATTCTCCTAACTTGCATCTTGAATTTCTTTGGTCGATTTGATTGGACAAGGATCACTTTCTAGATTGATGTTTTATTACCTAGTCGACTTAGTCGATCGACAATTTAGCCTCGAAATCACATAAAGTACGTATCAATTTTAATACGTACAGTATTAAAAAAGTTTTGGTTAATATCGATATCGATATTAATAAATTATTTTCGATCTGATAAAACTAAAAATATCTTGACAATTATAATCGACTTTCGTCGACTGGCCCGCACTAAAACAGTGTAGGTCGACGATCATAGATAAATATCACGTGATAGATTTCAGAAAACAGATACAGAGATACGTACGTGTGTGGTTTGCGCGATTATTTTATCTGTTTACTGCTCTCTTTTCAAACAATGCAATACAGTCCTGGAATAGAACCAGATTTGGATCAAGATTATTTTTCACAACATGCATACACTTCAGTAAGTATTGTATTAGCGTTTTGAACCGCGGCTTGAAATACTAATCTTTCGCTTACAGAACTCTTTTAATCAGCTAACTTTGGAAGAAACGAGTAACTATCGTTCTCTTACTCCAAGTACGTTACCGGAAACGGGTAATTTTCAACCTTTTTCTCCGAGAACTCCAGCCGAAACACTCAACTATCGTTATTACACTCGAAGTACGCCTGATACTTCGGATCTACTAAGATCTTTACAAAAGCCGGGTATGTTCTTTTCATTGATGGAGCAACTATACATAATATTAAAATAAAAGATAGAATTGGGGTTTTGAAATTGTATTACAAAACTTTTGTTCAAATTTTATATTTTTAGATGCTATTTTTGAGCCAAATGTTGTAGATATAGTATCAAGTCTAGTTAGCGAATCTGTGGAAAATATTGGACAAATCTTTGGTTCTCTCTGCCACAGTTATACTGGCGAGCCTTCAAAGATTCAACTATTAAGTGATCTTTATGATGAATTTGCGAGCTCGGATACACAACCAAAAGCCGACTCAGTGTGCAAAGATGCGTTGATGAATATACTTTTAGAAAAATATGATACTGTAAAAATCGATCAAGTAGTAAAAGACAATGTAAGTTATCATTATTTGTAGATAATAACTTCTCGCAAAGATAATAATAAATAAATTGTAGGGATCATTTTATTGCAATTATTAGATTCAAGCTTTAAACCCCGTAATACCACTAATTCAATCTTCATATTGGCGACGAGCTATATACGCTTTGTCAGAAAAATATCCAGAAGGCCAGTTTTTGAACATTTTAATTCGGGTAATAGTTTTTTTTCAATATAATTATTACATTTGATTTTATCAGATATTTATTGGGACTACACAACTATCATAATCTTGCAGAAAATTGCTGATGCAAATTATATTAACGAAATAAAACACCTTAAATCAGCGTCAACAAATATTGATGTGTTTTCTAAAGTTTTGTTAGATCAATTTGATAATCTAATAACAGCAGATGAGGCTGGAGTATCACAAAGCATGCCGGATTTAATCGTCAGTATCAATTCTCTTCAAATTATATATTGCTTTTTGTAATTTTTTTAAACTAATTCGAAATTTACGTGTATTCATGTGCATATATTAGAAAACTGCCGTTCAGCATCCACATTCATACCTTTTTGTTCAAGCATTGATTAAACACTTATCTCAAGAACGAAATGGTTATCCATTAAGGAAATTAGCAAAAGAATTAGAAAAAGGTGTTTCTAATAACAAGTATTTAGTGTTTAATCTTATTGTTGTATTTTTGTTCTCCGACATCAAATGTACACTAACATATATAGTCAATTTTTCAGTATGGAACTTGTTGATAACTTAAGAAATTTGATAGCGGCGCCACCACAACCAATTGCGCAGTCTATTTTACGTATTCCACCGACGCCTGGAGATATAGTAAATGTAAGCGCTATATATCAATGAATATTTGCCGAAGTCGTATTTTGTTGTTGTTTTTACTTATTAACATTATTAATACCATTTTTCAGTTACACAAACAATATTCACAAGAACCGTTACCTTCACCTATATATCTAAGAGATCCGCAGTTACTTTGTAAGAATGAAAGTTCATGCCGAATATTCATATTATAAATGTTTCGTCACTTTTTTCTGCAGTTTAACGTTTTTATTGCATTATTTTGATTTCAGACTGGCTGTTAAATAATGCATTTGTACCATCAGAGAAAACCTTAAATTTGAAGCAAGATCTTAAGGAAAAGTATCTATATCTTGCAGCTTATGCTGCCTCTGCAGAAGAACGAGATGATGGAACAGTGAGTATTGTTTTCTTTTGATACATAATTTCTTAATAAAGTCATTTTATTCAAAGTAATAAAAATTTTAATTCTGGTGTTGTTATTTAACATGCAATTCCTATCGATTTATGATCTTTATCCAATAGATAGATGACTCTAGAGTTAACACGACATTTGAAACACTCAAGAAACTCCAAGCCACTTTATCAAGAAAAGGTGTTATAGGTCTTGAATTTAATTCTATTGTAAAAGACCTTTTGATATATATTGAGTAAGGAACTTCATTTAAGATTTGTTCACTATTTTCGCTTTTGAGATGTTTCTAACAATGATATAATAATGAATCTGACGTTTTTAGTACGCCAATAGCATCAATGGCAACGATTTTCTGGATAAAATACATTTTACGGGAAACAGCATATTACGAGAAGCATTTCAAAACCAATGAAGTGCCGTTACCGCATTACGTATTGGAAGAGGTATATTTTAGATTTTTATCGTCGTTTACATAAAACGACTTATATGCGATTATTATATTTGAACATTATTTTATTAATTATTGGATAGATTGCCTTCCGACATCAATATCAACGGTTTCACGTCTTTAATGCATACAAAGCGGAATTAGAGTCATCTACTAGATTCACTCCAGAAGTAATGGTCTGTTGTAATTATTTAAGATACATGCATCAGATTGCACAAACTAACGTGATTTTTAACAGACGGCGCTTCGGAGACAGTTAATGGAACGTATGGCTTACCTCGTTCAAATTGGATTTGTAATGCAAGTAATGACGTATGTAGAGAAAAATCTTAGCAGATTAGACGAAAAGCTGGTTACTATTTTTGTCAAGAGGGCAAGTATAGTCATGAAGAGAATAAAATGTTATTGAAAGAGTTAAATTATTTATTTATAAAAAGCGATCCTTAAATTTTTTAATATGATTCTTTATAGGTTATCACTGCATGTGGACCACCTTATTCCGAAGAATTTTATATTTCAATGTTGAAATTAATTGATTTTGCAAAGGTTCAATTAGACTCTCAACTTGATACACGACCAATGATTGTGCAATTTTTTGGTAAATTTTACTCTACTATTATCACACTTTGTAATTGTCTAAG
>CAJVPU010001854.1:0-11802 GCA_910591775.1 Dentiscutata heterogama | reverse complement strand
ATCTACAAAAAATATTATATTAATAAATCGATTTTATTTATGTTTCAAGTTTTAAAAGACGCTCTTGAAATCTATTCTATAATTGGTTTTTCTTTCTACCTATCCAATTGTATGGAATAATATATTCCTGATATTTATTATTAATAAAATGGCTAACCAAATTAGAGTTACATCTCCTATACATTGCAATTTTCTCAGCATTCCACAGATTGAACTGATCTCGAGTTTGAGGATTTTTTACTTTACGAGAAGTTAGGCCTAGAAATTTCTCATCATCTGGAATATTATTATTTGGTAAACTCAACCAGGCAAGTCGTGCATTTGATGGCTTCCTTTCTTTGAATCGTCTCCAAGCATTTTGAATAATTTGTGCATGACCATCTTAAGATTTAGATTTATTACATTCATGATCCCAATGATATTTCATCAAATCTGCTGGTTCAATCTTTTCAATATATCTATAGAGAGTAGAAGCATATATTTTCTTTGGTTTTACATTATCAATATGAATAAGCTTTATACAATCTAGACATATTCCCACATTGGCCTTATGGATTCTAGATCTGTAGTAGTCATGATTGACTAGCTTAGAATTTCCGAATCCATCAAATAAACTATATATGTGATATATGCTTCTTTTCTTTTCAGAGACCAGCTCTTGTAAAGGAACTCTGACCCGAATAGCCTATTATTGTGGAGTTTTGTTGGGATGAATAACTGATAAAGTATTATATCGACTTTCAGTCTCAAAGAGTTCTTCAAAGAATCATTGATAATCATTAATGTCACAATATTTGTAGATATATGACTCTACATATTTCATATCAAATCCAGGACGATTGTTAATGAGCTTCACCGATTTAGCTTTTTTATCAATAATAGTAGAGATAACAAGACCTGACATATTTAACAATTTAATAGACTTATTAGTACATTTGGTGATTATATGACTCTTATAGACCTAACAGATTTTATTAACTATATACTAATGAATATCGCAATTCATTTTTGTGTTGTCGGGAAATATACATGTTGGACTCTTTGTAATATATATAAAAATAGCTGAAATCATTATCATTCAAGTTTACCCCACAAATATGCAATCGGGCCTGTGCACTCAATTGAGTTCATTACTATATTAAGAAGAATGTTAATCATATGCTAAATTATAATTTAATATTTATTGTTTCTTGTATTTCGCTGACAAGCCTCGCTTTGTAGGTTCTAGATCTTTAA
Organism: Dentiscutata heterogama; assembly: GCA_910591775.1. NCBI lineage: Eukaryota > Fungi > Glomeromycota > Glomeromycetes > Diversisporales > Gigasporaceae > Dentiscutata > Dentiscutata heterogama. The sequence goes on along the minus strand of CAJVPU010001854.1, from coordinate 10,566 downwards.
GCAGTTTGAGACAAATATAGTATTATAAATACTAGATATCTCTAGATCCAAACTTGAAAATTTAACACTCACCAAGGTTAGCTCGTCTCGAGTTTTTTAATTTTGGTAGGGATTTAGAACCAGACTTGGAAGAATATCTATTTTTTTGCAGTAATCTTACCTTCTTTTTATCACTATTTATGTTTATACCCATTTCGTTATCTGGATCTGAATCGCAAAATAGGGAGCCAAATTTTCTATTTTGTTTAATCATAGTGCCATGTATAAAAAATACGACACTATGACATATACCTGCGAGAACCGGAAGATTCCTGTGAACTAAAATGTTCGATCTAAAAGCAATAGCTTGCCCCTGTTTTGCATGTATTATTAGTTTTAACTCAGGAAATACTAATTGTCCACCTTTAAATGTTCCAAGTGGGCACACAACACAGAGTGAATTGCGGTGGTCTTTTAGATCCCGATGGAACTAGCAAATAGCATTGAAATTAATTGCTATAGTAGGAAAGCCTCTAAACGATTTAGGGACGTTTGGTCCAAGATCAAGTTTTCTCATTTTTATATACAAGGCCGGATATGTTTCCTTAATATAACCATTAACAGCATCAGATAATGGTTGAAGGCCTTGTATTAATCCTTGAACACATTTTAAATGACCCCGGTTGTGAGATGAGGCAGTATTTGATGTTGTATAAGGTTCATTGTTATTGCCCATAAAAGCACCAAAATGCTCGACCAATTCTTTCGAAAATTCTTTGGACTGGTGAGACAGATTATCAAGCATGTGAACATAGTATTGTTCCACTGCTATCTTTGCACTTTTGGTGACCCTGGAACTCTGAAAAGTGTATAAATCCACCATTGTTTCCCCAAGAGCATTCTTAAAACATTGTGGGTCGAATATATGGTGATACCCTTTTATATTGACATCTTCCTCGGACATCTTATCAGTTAATACACTAGCAATAATTTGCTTGTCTTTTAAATTTTGACAAAGTGCCTCAGATATTGTTGTTTGCTTTAGCGAAACTTTTCTTGCTTTTACATGTTGCTGATGTGCATGCTTTATCTTAGACCAGAGGCACTGACAATGGTTACGAATCTGCTTTACAATGGAAGGACTGATTGCAAAAAATGCCCACAAAGCGAATTGCTTCCATGCTAAATCAGAATTTTTATTTGTGGGTTTGGTGTGATCAAAAATTTCTGATTCTAGTAAATCAATAAATTCAGCAGGTATTTGAAAGGTAGTTAAAATGGGATGAATAATTGTGTGGTTTGGGGTGGTAGTGATCTTTCTGAATTGTATAATTCGCTCCAAATATTTTTTAGGTCAAATTTGGAAAGAGCGTCATATTTAAGGGAAAAGTTGTTTTGCTTTACAGCATCTAATGGAAGCAATTCTCGGTCCAGTAGCGTCTTAATAACTTCTCGTTGCCGTCTTCTTTCTGCAAATTTTTCGAAAAAAATAATCTTTGGATCCATTAAAAAAATGGATTGCAAATCATTCTTTGATTTAAAATCGCTCGCCATGAAATCTTCGGATTTCCAGTAAGATAGAATATATTCATGTGATTTGCTCTTAGATAGACGGGTCTCGCTTTGAGTCTTGTACTAGAAAATATATATTCAAAAAACCGGTAAATTGATATACAAAAAATACTTTATGTTGAATAGTAATAAAATCTTCTCAGTGGATACATTCGAATCACTCTCAGTGGTGTGGTTTGGGGGGTTTAAAACCCATGAAGTCTGCGTTACCTTCCTCCTCACACACGCCCCACATCAAGGATAACGATCACGCCCGAGATGAAAAAATAACTTTATATAGGGAGGGAATACTCAGATCCTAGGCCTGCCTCGAAAGGTGAAAAGTACCCCTAAGAAGACTATACTATAAAACTAAATGTAATAAAAGATATTTAACCTACTTTTAAAGAATTGTAAAATATATTTGTGCTTTCTTCGATATGATTAGCATTAGAATTAGAAATACCCTCTCCGACGATTGAGCTATCAGATTTTTCAATCTTAGCTTTTTTTATGGTGCATAGTTCTTTCTTACGCAAATTTCTCTTGGAGGCCTTCGACATAGTGGGTGTATTTTGTAGCGACATAATGTTGACACAAGTATGTGATTTATAAAAACAAAAATAAAAATTTTTAAGATGTTCTCTTGAAAACTAACAAATTCGGAACAGAACTTTGTAGTGAGGATAACCCTTTTATTATAAATCACGACTTATTCTTATTTAGTACATAACAATCTAATACGAAGCAATATACAATATAAATGACTCGGCATTGCAATAATCCAACACGAGTCAACTAACAATTTTTATTTGGCGTCATAATAATTACTAACAAACAAACAATTGCATGTTTATTAAATTCGGCACCACAATTATTAAACACGGTAAATCAATCAACAATTGCACATTTTCTATATTTGGGATTAGATTGTTAGCAGATATTTTGGTTATACAGGGTATGGTAATAATTTTACATGCTATATATCCCCCAAGCCTGATTTACAAATTTAGAATAAGCACTATGCACTTTTTTATTTATGCTATTATAACAAACCATGTTGATCAAACATCTAGCATCACATTTTTTTACCATCAAAAATAATCTTACAGCCGTTGGTGATATTGATCCATGCTAGAAAAAATAAGTACATATTATTTAACAGTCCCGCGGGTCTGCTTTTATTTTGGCCTAGGCCGAAGCTAAAATAGCAATAAAAACTTGACCGGCTTTAATAATCAATGGCCTGCATTAAACTTTATACGGTGTTACCTCTTCTGAAAGGAGGATGCTTCGCATCTAATTTCTCACGGTCGATTTTTAATAACGAATATCTAGAAAGCCTTTTCTTATTATATATGATATTGCGATAAGAAAAAGCACAAATGGAACTTAAAAGGGCTATAATAGAGAAGAGTACAACTTTCTTTATCAGTAGTTTTATCGAAATTCATATGTTACTAGGACTTGGAATCTCCGCCATTCCCAGATCGTCAACTTTTTTCACTTCGTAGTAGCGATCGTCAAATCTAAGGGGGTTTAATTTCACCTAAAAAATGACGAAAAGGATTCAGTATTTGGAACTTATAGCTGAATGGGGTTGCTTTACGTGGCTGGATCTGGTATTGTATTAGGGTAACGCAATTACTAATCATGTAACTTTTTTTTTTTTGGCAGGTTCTCAGATCTAACGAATGCTAAGTATAAAAATAAGCAATTTTTTGTTCCTTGTTGGGTGGGTTATAATATTTTTTGCTCATATATAATTTTTTTTACTTAATTCACTTGTAATTTATTTTTAACGTATGTATTTGTTTTATACGAAGGGTTTCGACCTACAATTGTTTTCTAGGATGACTACTAGGGCGAAACCTTATTCATTATAATTTTTTATTTTTAGGAACGCAAAATGAGCAGTACTAATAATTCTAACAATCCAACACCGTCTAACCCAGCACGTCCAACCCAGCACCACCTAATTCAACACCGTCTAACCCAGCACCGTCCAACCCGGCACCACCTAACTCAACACCATCTAACCCAGTAACGTCTAATCCAAGGTCGTCTAATCGAAGACCCCAATACAGTAATAGAACTTGTAAGTAAATTTCATATTGTGTAATTAAGTTTGTATTTTTCTGGAACGGGTTTTGAGTATTTCTCTGAAATATAATTTTCTGATTAAATCTTTCATTACATTAAAACCAGACAACGACCCCTTCTATCCTATTTCGAGAGAAGCTATAGAAAGATATAAAAAAAATAATGACTGGGATGTTATAAATCCTGGTCATGCTGATGACTATCTATAATCATGCCCCATATATCATATTTTTTTATTATAAAATATTTTTTTATATATATATTGTCGTTCTGGCAACAATTTTTTATGAAATAAAGAGGGGGTCCCATGGGCTCCTAATTTTTTATTTTTACGCGATTTCTTACAATGTAATTTGCGATGATTAATTAGTGGAGACTATTGAGTTAACTTTATTAATCTCCTGTTATGGGATTCAAGTATCGCGTGTTAATATGCACTAATTATATAATCAGAATTTTTATAAGTTTTTTTCCCACTACTTAAATCATAATAATAACCTCTATCAGATTCACCATATTCATTATATCCACCACATCCATTATATCCATCGTCATCCGATTCATCTGGCATCTCTTCTTCAGAATATTTGTTGTGACTACGGTCACTATCATCATGCGAAAGCGCCTGGTTCGAAGAACTTCTTTGGCCTAGCTCTACCTTATCTGATCGCAAAGCAACCTCTTCATCAAAATACACATCATCATCAAATTCTTCATCAAAATATACATCATCATAGTCGATATTGGTCTCTGCCTTAGCTGAATCTTAGGTATGGGTAAGATTTTTCTGGGACGGGCCGAAATTTGATATCCTACATTATCTGTATCGACATTCTGACAAGAATAATTTATAATTTCTTGAATTTGATCATTAGTAAGCTTTGAAATGGAATTCGCACTATACGATTTAATGTATTTGATTTTATCATGACCTATTTTTTCGAATAATGTATAAATTTTCTCAGCTTTCTGAGTTTTTTTGCACAAAGCATCCCACGATATTTCTAGAAGATGTAAACCCAATTCTTGAGATCTTTTTTTACGGATAATAGAAAGCTGTTTTGTAATGGAATCATAAAGTAAGCTTCTCGCCTTCTTTTCACCAATTTTACCTCTGCTATTTTTAATAATCTCATTGAACTGAACCCTGAAATCCTTTCCATAGATGGACCAACATAAGATTTCTTCTTGGTTAGCTCTATTTGCACCATCCTCAGCATCAAAAGCTTTATCACATAACTGAGCTAGATGTTGCGATGCTTCGTCAATGCTAGATTTTCCGGGACCACCGGTCTCGGAAATTTTGATTGTATGGTTTTGAATTATATTCAATTCTTGTAGAGATGGCTCTGGAGTAAATAATTCTTGGATCAACCCCTGCCCGCCTTTTACACTCAAAAAAGATTTAGTATCCTGAGAAGTTATGATTTTCTCTTGAACTCGAAGTTTCTTCTCTCTAATACTCTGAATTATCTCTTTACTAACCTTTTCTTTATATGTTGAATCTAGGAAATCGTCAATTTCTATATCTTCCAATGATTTAGGCTCTATGAGAGTAGAAGATGTGAGATATTGGTTTTCCGATTCCTGGTATATATCGAAGTTAGATACATCATCAGAATTTGAAGTATTATCAGATATATTAGATGCCGGAGTATCGTTAGAATTTTTCATTTTGGTAGAGATGGTATTAACTGAAGATTGATCAATTCACTTAGCATCGTCATCTGATTTAACAATAAAGTTATTCTTTTCATCAGTTTGCGATTGCTTCTGTTCCAATTTCGCAACCCTAGCTTTAAGTTCAGCATTTTCAGAAGCGGTATCTTTATCATTCTGCTCCAGTTTTATAAATCTAGCTTCGATTTCTGCTTTATCTTGTTTTAATTTTATATTTTCAGCCTTGATATCAGCATTCTCCTTTCTAAGTTTATCAATTTGAAGAATGAACTTGGTATTCAATTCTCTCAACGAATCAATTGTGGATTGAGCGTCTTCCATTGTTTTATACAAGATACGGATATGTTCAAAAGTTCGAGTCTGATAAAATCACATGACTCCGTGAAAAAAATACATGTGCGCGTTCACAATGTTCACGCCGATCACTTTCGCCAAGAAAATTTTTTATTAATACACGCGAAAAATGGGACTAGCCCGTAATACATATTATTTTTGATAAATTCACGAAATACACATGCAAAAGTAAACTGATTATGTATGCATTGAAATCGAGCCACCCGGGCCAGCTTTATTAATACGATAAGAAAAGTAAAAAAAATATATATATATACAATAGATTAAACAAATTCATGGTAAGAGGGAGAAGGTATAAGGTTCATCATGTAACCGATCAAGAACCACATTGATCAAATATTTAGGTAACCGGGCCTTATCGGTCACAATGATAGGATATGTAGGTAGTTGTTCCAATGGTTCCAATAGTTCCGATGGCTCCAGTGGTTCTGCTATTTCTAGCGCCGTATTTATTGCGCCGGGTGTAAAATTACCCATAGTCGGACCCACTACAATGCCGATAGTCCCTTTTGGTTGCTTGGTTCTAGTAAGTACCCCAAGCAACTCATCAATAACTGGGCGACCTGTGAATATACCTAATATTAATAATTGAATTTTTTAACCCAAATATCTGATTTACCTATATCGGTTTTGACCCAATTTTTGCATTGAATTATGAATCGGGTTCTAGCAATTTCACATATGATATCAATGCCTCCGTCACCCGATCTCCTAAATTAAAAAAAATGTGAGTACTTGCGTCATCATCATCAACTAATCAAAGAAGCTGCACAGACGGAATATTCTACGTCGGTGCTTTCGATGTTAGAGTGTATTCTATTCATCATGAATTCCCAGTTGCCTAGGCAAGCTCGGGAACACCGGAAACTAGAAAGAAAGAACGTTCACCGCTAAAAACGGTGGCCACGATGTGCTTTCAATTTCTTACTAGATATTTACACCGATGTGACAGCGTAAACTTCGGATATACAACAACTCGACAAACAACTCAGTGAGAAACTCACCCTCTATGAATTACTTTAGCACCAATACTCCTTAGTGCTTCGACAATATCTACTTCGAATTTCAATCCCCTTACATAGGAAGATTCTACAATTACTACTGCAAGAACAACACGCTCGGATGACAACATTTTTAGAAAAAAATTTTAAATCTTTAAAGACAAACAACCCCATTCATTTCTCACTTACCTTTTATTACGAACCGTCATCACTCCTTTTTCGCTGGGAATATTTCATAATTTCTTTGTCAAGAGAACGTGCTTAAATTACTTGGGTTATTCATTATGAAAAAAAATGTCAAAAAACCATTTTAAGAATATATCAAAAAAACCATTCACTTGAAGTATATTTACATCTGTTTCTAACCGCACACCAAAACCTGCTTTATTTAACCTAGAAATTGAGCACTAACAGTGTTCCAAAACTGGTTAATAAACTTATGATATATGCAGATTTGAATGTATATACAATAGCAATAACGTCTATCCCTTAAACCGTCTGGGTTTAGCGGGCAAATTTGCCCGCTAGAATAATTGGTAAAAAGATAAACCTTAAGTAAAATTTTTTTATTGGAAGACGAATTGAAATTGGCTAGGGTAACTCACGGGAACCCGGATCATGTGATTGTGCAACTGTTACGTCCGGCGGACGATCTACGCGGACGATCTACGGACACGTACCAATTCACGTGACTTTGCACGTACCGAATATCACAAATTTTTCTTAAGTTTTGCCCAAATTTTCTCAACAACTGTTTGATGGAATTTGATGAAATTTTTTTTAAATAAAATTATACGAATTAGCAGAATTCATTTAAAAAAATTATCATCGAATTACATTGAGTAGTTGCCGAGAAATTTTCATTCAAAGTTAGGGAAAATTTCTGCGGTCTTCTAAGAAAATAGCCGCGGCATAAATTTTCTAAACTTTGAACGAAAATTTCTCAACAACTATTCGATAGAATTTAATAAATTTTTTTTTAAATGAAATTTATATAATATAAGAATTTATTTAAAAAAATTTTGATCGAATTTTGACGAGTATTGTCGAGAAAATTTCGTTTAAAGTTTGGGGAATTTCTGCTGCACTTTAACAACCGCGGAAATATTTTTCTAAACTTTGAACGAAAGTTTCTCAACAACTATCTGATAGAATTCGATAAAAATTTTTTTAAATAAATTCTAATATTTTATAAAATTCATTTTAAAAAAATTTTATTGAATTCTATCTGATAATTGTTTGAGAAAATTTCATTCAAGTTTAGAAAATTTATACCACGGCTATTTTCTTAGACCGCAGAAATTTTCTCTAACTTTGAATGAAAATTTCTCAACAACTATCAATGGAATTCGATAATAATTTTTTTAAATGAATTCTGCTAATTCGTATAATTTTATTTAAAAAAATTTTCATCAAATTCCATCAGACAGTTGTTGAGAAAATTTGGGCAAAACTTAAGAAAAATTTGTGATATTTAGTATGTGCAAAGTCATGTGAATTGGTATGTGTCCGTAGATCGTCTGGATTTTGTAGTTTTGTGTTACACAAGTCATGTGATATATCACGTATTACACGATCTAAAAAGGAAGTTCTATTGTATAAATAAAAGTTACAAAAAGGGCAATAATTAAAATTGTACAATTTTAATTAATAATTTGTAATTCTAGTGTAATTTAGCAGGCACTACTAGTTTTAGAGTATTGTAGGGCATGGGTAGCATGGCTGGGGCAGTTTTGATTGCACAAAAAACGTCTCTAGGTGTTTGGAAAAAAAAAAATTTCTAAGCAAAAAGAGAAAAGAAGAGTAAACAGAGTTGTGAGTTGTTTTACTTATAACTTGGTCACTATTGAAGCTACAGATATCTATTTTAGCTTGTTTTGAAGAAAAAAATCCATAGAACAATCTGTTCTTGTTTTTAATAGAGGTTTAGAATTTAGGTTTAGTGTAAATAGCAAAAGAAGCTTATTTGGTCTAAAAGGCTATTACTTGAAAAGTTTTGAAATTATTTTTTTAATAATTAAGTATTATATGTAATTTTGTATATAAAGAAAGTTTTGTTAGAGCAAGAAGTAAGGTTATCTTAATAAATTATTACAAAAATATAACTTTTGTTAGGTACATTTTTTAGAGAAATTTTTGTATGAGTGATTGATGGAAAGAGTTTTTTGTTATCTATAGTAGATATTCTAGATTCCTCTGTTAAGATTTATTAGAAATCTTGGACAAAAACTTATTAGAATAATTATTCAGGCTAAAGAATAAATTAATTGAAAAGAGATTAATTGCTAATTAGCAAATTAAGAAGGCACAATTAAAACAAAAGGAAATATTTGATAAAAAATTAATTAAGAGTAATACTATTTATATTGGGAATAAAGTTTTAATATTTTATGTTGCTCTAGACTAATGATATACTAAAAAATTAAAACTAAAATGAAAAAGTTTATATTATATACATGATGTATCATTTATAAAGATATATAAGCTAAGAACTATATCAGAAAAGATAATTGCTATACCTGTAATTCTTTTCCTCATTAAGAAATACTATGATTAAGAAAACATGCTACACTAAGACCAATTTACTACAAAAGAGTTATAAAAGAAATACACTAATGTATAAACTGAACAAATTAATTATAAAATAGATAATAATTTTCAAAATATTCTTTCTAATCTAATTAATACCCAAGATAGAGAAATAATAATAAATATATCTACTATTAATCCAACACTAAATCTTTTATTGTAAATTTAAATAGCATATCGAAATATGTAACAGATACAACAACAGAGTAAAAGAGAAGAAGCCCTGGCTCATGCCTTTTTCTTGGGCCAACTTACAGAAGAATTGGTACTCACTCTATCACAATGTATAGCATGTAAAAACTTTCTAACTAAGTACTATACTATAGTAGTAGAAAGAACCTACTATATTTTTAAGCATTGGAAAGTAAATCAGATAGCCAGAATGACAACTTTATGATCAAAAATCTAAAATAATCTAACTATCAATTTCTTTTATAATGACTTGTAAAACTTGTGATTTAGTGAGAAAGATTGTTATTTTTGATGATTTGACTCCTAGTTAACTATTACTATATCACAGATCACAGATTACAGAGTTGCTATGCCGAATATACTATATATACCAAATATGCTATATATGCTGGTTGTATCATATGCTCTAGTTATAATATAAGAAACAGTGGAAGTATTAATAATATCAGTAAGATAAGGGTTATTAGAGATATATATACCTGGTAAGATGCTTGTAGTTTAAGAGCTATATGTTATTACTATTGAACCTTTTTAAATTAATCTTTTCAAAATCGATAACTTGTTAAATCTGATAAAAAATTAGTCTACAAAGTCCATTTCTGTTATATAAATCTAATAGTTTATAATATTTTCCAAATCTGATAATCTCTCAAGACTGATACAAAATTGGTTTACTATATATATTAGTTTAGGGAGGCTTAACAGTATTAGTAAAGAGATTATTATATAAACAGATGAGTTTCGCTTCACTTTGTAGGTATGCTTGTTATAGCATTTTATTATTATTGATATATTTTTAATAGATGATTCTCTAGTCACCTGGTTTAAAAATTTTTTTTTATATATATAAATTTTACTATAAGTACTAATACACAGCACCTCTATCTAAAACTTTTTTTTATATTAAGTTAATCATCTTTCTAATTTAAAAGACTTTTATAAAGCTTATTAAACTGTATCTAATAGTGGTTAGAACTAGTGATGTAAATTGGATTGGCGCAGTAGATGCAGTACACATAGATTTAAATTTGTGCATATTAGGGAAGTCAATAGAAAAGGGACAAATTTTTTCTAAGTAAAAGTTTTCTTGACTTTAAGCTTAAATATCTTAGCAATT